>JAASFT010000112.1:0-39422 GCA_023333885.1 Globisporangium parvum
CCTTCCGCAAGTGGCGGTTCTTCGGGTACCCGCAGCGTGCGAAGGCGTTGAGCCACGTGGTGAAGCGCATTCTCCCGCGCAAGACTGAGAGCATCGTCGTCGTGGGTTTCGGCGACTGGAGCTCGCAGCGCGTCGTCCGTGGACACGCTCGCATGCCGATGAAAGCGCTGCGTCATGAGCTCGAGAAGCACTGTCGCGTCGTCTACATTGACGAGTACAACACGAGCAGTCGGTGCTCGCGGTGCTGCTGCGAGCTGGAGGGCCACAAGGTCAACAAGAGCGCGAGCGTCACAGAGTCGAAGCGGAAGCGCCACTAAAACTGATAACAAGCCACTCTCCTGCTTGCCTACATCTCGACGACTGTCTTGGTCCCGACACCTTTGCGCTGACAGTGGCGCGATCCACTCACGTCCTTGCTGCGACGTCTCCCACCGCCAACGGACCCTCTGCTACCTCAAGACATCCGCGTGCGCGTAGCTAGAGCAACGAGTCTCTTGTCGACGTCTCTGATGTGTCAGGTTCCATCACCAACACTGTCGACGACTCTCGCCAACTCTGTCAACGATCCCGACGTCATCTGTCCATCCGAACGTACAAACGTACGCCGACGTATGTGCTTAGATACCGATTCGTTACAACCATTGTGCTGCTGCTGCTACTTGCGCTTCTGTCCCGCTCGCTCTCGCTCCGTCCCTTTCGTGGTCCACCACACACGACGACACTTGCTACTCTTCTTGCTTGATCCGCTTGCTCGCAGTCGCTCGCTTCTTTGGTTTCTTGCTCTCGTCTTCGTCGCTCGAGAGTCCGTCACGCGGGATCGCCGCCCAGCCGCCTGCAGGAACATCCTCGGGCTTGCGCACGTGGCGCTTCACGTACTTGTTCATCGAGAACATCGTAACTGAGTCGCGCTGGAAGACTTGCCGTAATGTGTCATCGAGCAAGATCGTGCGCTTGTCTGCTGGGTCCTGCAGCTCGTGCGCGTGGATGTACTCCCAGAGCGACTTGACAATCTGCGGTCGCGCCATGCGGTCGCTCCCCACCACTGCTGCGAGCTCAGGCGAGATCGCAAGCTCCGTGTTGAACGGGTTCTTGCGCTTTGGCTTGGCGCCATCGTCGTCGTCGTCATCGCCAGCTGCTGTCTTCTTCTTGCGCTTCGCTGGCGTCGCTCTCTTCTTTGCAGCCTTCGAGTCGGCGTCTTCGTCGCTCGAGACACCGTCGCGGTGGATGTCGGCCCAGCCGTTCGGTGGCAAGTCTGCTGGCTTGCGCACGTGGCGCTTCACGTACTTGTTCATCGAGAACATCGTGACCGAGTCGCGCTGGAACACGCTCCGGAGCTTTGCGTCCAAGACGATCAAGCGCTTGTTCGACGGGTCCTGGAGCTCGTGCTCGCGAATGTACTCCCAAAGCGCTTTCACGATCTGCGGTCGCGCCATGCGGTCGCTCCCAACGACACTAGCGAGCTCTGGCGAGAGCGCGAGCTCCATGTTGAACGCATTCGACGACGCTTTCTTGTCGTCGCCGCTTGCAGCAGGCGCTGCGCGCTTCCGCTTTGCTGGCGGCGCTTTCTTCTTTGCTGCGCTCGATGCTTTCGCTTTCTTGCGCGGCTGCGGTCGGTCATCCGCGTCGTCGTCAGCGTCGTCATCTGCATCGTCGTCGTCGCTTGGGTCACCGTGTGCATCGTCGTCGCCGTCTTCTTGCTGCTGCGTCTGCTGCTCAATCACTTCGAGGATCGTCGCGTTGATCGTGTCTTTGTAGTGCGACAGGTCCATGTGGAACTGCGCCTCGAGCTGCTTGCGGATCATGCGGCGCGAGAGCTGCTCGAGGTCGGCGTCCTGGAGGATCGTCCGGATCGCATCCGTGAGCTGCGCTTCGTCGACGACTGGCAGCGACGTGTCGCTGCCGATTCCGAGCTCGAGCTCGAGGCCCATGCCGCTGTCGTTCATTGGAACCGAGTGCTCAGTCTCACGCGCTCGCACCGGCGCTTGCTCGCTCGTGTCGAGTCGAGTCGAGTCGAGCGAAACAACGCGCTCGCTCGTCGATGTGATGTGGTGGTGGAATGGGCTAGCTGAGGGGGAGTTCTCACACCGAGCTCCCGCGGTTTTGGCACTATCGCGCTCACTCGATTTTGTCACTATCGCACGATCAGCAAGTGCGCCTCGCAAGCGCTGACTTGGTGCCTCGCGATCCATCACATCACTTCCCTCGTCGAGCGCTCGATGGCCTGTGACTCGCCTCCAACAGTGAGAGAAGAGGACTTGAGAGCAAAAGACTCGGGGACAGTTCATCGTGTCCCTGGTCCAGCTCGCAAGGTGTCCGCTCGCATGCAAACTTGCTAGAGCCTCCACCTCGAAAGCGGTGTCGTCGACTTGGGTCGAGTGCGCTACGGTTGACCTGGCGTTGAAAGTCCTCGCAGTCGCTCCAGAGCGAGGTGGCACTGAAGGCGTCGCGTCGAGCGCACACAAGGGCGACCTCGTACTCGACTACACCGTGCTCGACTTGACGATGTTGCCTGACGTTGTGAGTCTAGCGGTTCCAAACAGCGCGCTTGCGAAACGAGCACTAGCCACTCTCTCACGCTCACGCGCTCGACGATGCCTGCGCTGCAACATCTGACGCTTCGAGCGCGAGCCGTGCGCTGTGAGTCCTGCTCGCCCTACCTCCGGATCAGCCGACTTCGCGGATCGATCGATCACTGTCTGCGAGTCGACATCGCTCGCTATCTATAGAGAAACAAAGGGAAGCGTTCACGTTGCAGAAGGCGTCGATTGTGCGCTCGGACTTTGGAGCCTTTGGCAACGTGCAAGACGAGCAAGCGAACAACGTGGCGACGCCGGACACGCGCTGATCCTCGTTCACGACGCAGAGGACGGTGCTGGCATGGCGAATCGCGCGCTGTAGCTCTGTACAGTCTGTCTATTGTTTGTCGACGCCACTGCCACAAACTGCAGCAGCAGTAGCAACGACGACACTCGCCACATGACGGACCAACCGCCGCGCACTACGCCAATGATGATGAGCGGCACGCCGCTCGCGGCGCTCAAAGGCAAAGGACGCAGCGGCGAGATCAAGCTCCAGCAGAT
This sequence comes from Globisporangium parvum, assembly GCA_023333885.1. NCBI lineage: Eukaryota > Oomycota > Peronosporomycetes > Pythiales > Pythiaceae > Globisporangium > Globisporangium parvum. Next base: position 3,081 of record JAASFT010000112.1, read on the forward strand.
CACTGCGCCACGCGTGCGAACTCACGATGCGCAAGTCGTGCTCCAGCTGTTGGAAGAGATCCACCACCTCGCAGTGCCGAGTCATGGGCTCGTGACCGACAGTCCGCGTCTCAACGCTGCAGCGAAGCTCTACCTCGACACGCGCGATACGTTTGAAGCGATTGAGCAAAAGGTCGAGGACCACCCGCCAGGGAAGCCAAAGATCCTCCGGAAGCTCAGCAAGCGCTCGAGTATCAACCGCGAGATCGCAAACGCTGACCTCGGCGCTGCAAGGCCGGCTTCGAGTGCGCGCGCGACGCCTGTGAACTCGTCGGAGCAAACGCCGCGCACGGGTCGCTGCATCGCTCCAGTCGAGGATGAGCCAAACGACGGCGTGATCGATCGCATCCAAGACATGTTTCGCCACCTCGGCGCGCAGCTCGGGCCGGCGATCTTGCGCGAGCTCCAGAACCGCAAGCTCGGAGTCCAAGCGATCTTGCACTACGTTCGGTTCCTCCCCGCTGAGTGTCAGTGGCAAGCATACAAAGACGCGCGGCAAGAGCAAGTTGCGCTCGCGTACCGCGCGCCGAGTCCAGCTGCAGCACCACGCTCGGAGATGCACTTGCTCAAACAGCGCGCCGAGTTCATCAAAGAGCACATTCGCAAAGACGTGGACACAATCTGCCTCTTCTCGGCCGATGGCACGCTCTCGACGATCTTTGGCGACGACATCAAAGCCGACAAGGAGTTCGTCGCCGACAAGTTCGAGTCGCTCGTGACGGATGTCTACAGCTCGTACTTGGGCTCGATCATCGAAGCGCAGATGGCGCACTTGGTCGCGCTCTCCGACTACTGGCAGCAGCAGCTCGCAACCGCGCGCAGTTGAGCCGCCGTTTGCACAGCACTTTGCGCGCGCGCGCAAGTTCCGAACGAAACTCAACATCTTCCCCCACACGATGTTCACGCTCGAGGACCGCCTTGCTGGCTTGCCGCCGCTCGCGCCAGGGCAAGCACTCAAGCTCCTAGTTGCGGACGTGCAGCACCGTGGACTCTGGTGGCAGAAATCGGTACTCTCGTTGACCGAGCGCGACGTCTCGACGACCTACTCGGACGAGAGCCGCGGCATTGCTGGTCGCGTCGAGTCGCTCGATGGCCACATCTACTGCCCGATCGTCGTTGACAGTAGCAGTGACAATGCGTCGTCGTCGTCGTTGTCGCGGCGGTTCTGGAAGAGCGGCGTGCTCACCAAGTGGATTGGTCACACAGTCCTAGTGAACAACGGTAAGGACTCGGCCTGGGTCGAAGTCGTCGTCCAGGACGTCGATGACAAGAAGTGCCAGCTCACGCTCTCGAGAGCACTCCAGAGCTGTCCTGAAGCGGCGAGCTGGACGCAGTTCCTCGCACTGCACGACTGGGTCACGATCCGCGACGTGCGGTTCATGGCTGTGCCACTGAACCCGAACTTCCGCGTCCACGCCGGCCAGCAGTTCCGCGACGTCTTGGACGTGATCCAGTCGGTCGTGGTCGAGATCAGCTCGATCTTCCCAAACGACGAGCTCAATCGCAAAGTCGGTCACGCGCTCTGGCAGTCAGTCGAGACGGCAGTGAGCAAAGGCGAGCACCTCTACGCACGGTACTTGCGCTCGACACTCAATCAAGACGCCGTGCCGCGCCGCGTGCCCTTCAGTCAGCGTCGACGCGCGAACGCGCGTCGTCGATCATCCCAAATGCGTCGGTGCGGAACTTGGTCGCTGCGTTCGAGCACTCAACGCTCGGGGGCGACTCGATCTCGGGCTCGATCAGTTTGCCTGCGCCAGGGTTGCCGAGCGCAGCTGTGACAAGCGATGCACGCAAAGGGTCAGGCGAGAAGCTACCAGGCACTGCTGCTGCAGCAGCTGGCGGCTTCTTTGACGGCCATGGTCGGTATCACCCCAACTCACATCCCGCACACTCGCTGGGGGTAGTCGAGCGACGACTATCTTCAGTGGCAATGGAGACGCAATGTCGCCGTTCGAGAAGCTCTCGCACCACTTGCTCGAAGAGACTGAGATCGTCGGCGTGTGTCTCCAAGCGAGCAACGCAGCGCTCAGCCGTGCGTTTGTCCAAGTGCTCCACGAGAAGCTCGCAAAGGTCCTCCGGACGCTCGAGACGCGGTTCGAGCGCGACGACACGAGTTCGCTCGAGTGCGTCCTCGCCGAGTACGCAAACGCCTGTCGGTTCCTCTACGTCTGGCGCATTTGCCGCCACGAACTCGACACTGTCCCGCGCTCGGGACGGAGCAAGCGCGGGAGCAGTAGCAACAACATGCACTTGGAGTGGCTCGACCGTACGTTCGAGCGCATGGACAAGATGATCGTCGACATGCTCCACCAACAGCTCCACTTTGCCCACCGCGCGTTCTTCCATGAGTGCGCGAGCTACGTCTTGCCAGGGATCTACGAGCAAGCGTGGAGCGCGAGCAAGCCCTGGTTTGCCAACTCCCGGTGTACTTACAGCGTCCAGTTTGTCATCACACGGCTCCATGACGTGCTTGCAGACGTGTGCGAGAAGGTCTTGCCGCAGTACGAGCGCACGCTCGGCGTGCACGACAAGGTCCACGATTTGGCGGTCTGGATGATCTTGGACGTCCTTGCGTGCCTTGCGACGTCGTACGAGACGCTCGTAGTCTCGCGCGCACGCTCAGTGCAGTGGAAGATCGATGTGTTGTACCTCGTGAGCGGCGTCCATCGGCTCTTGCGTCTGCTCGATCACATGCTCGTGCCTCGGATCAGCGTGCTAGACGACCGGAGCAAGCGACGAGGTGGGTCCATACAGTGCTTCTCGCTCACTAGCCCTAGTGATCCACTGACACACACACGTATGTATCTCTCTCTCTGTCGGTCCTCACACTGCAGCAACGAGCGACATCCGCATACTGTGCCTTCGTCTGCTCGCATGCGTGGCGATTCGGACCGGACCTAGCGACGTTGTGCTCGACGCAGTTGCGAAGAAAGTCGAGTCCGGCGTCTTTGAGCAGCCACTCGATGCAACAGCAGAGCTCGAGCTCCATATCAACTCGATCGCAACGTCCCTTGAGCGATCGTCACCGCGAACTGCATCAGGACACGGTGAGGTATGAGTGGCTTCGAGGCAGTGGCGCCACTCTGTGCTTGATCCAGAGATGCACCGATCTGAGTGCCTGTGTGTGGCATTGGCTGGCAGACCCCCGGCGAGACCGTGAGCTGGCATGCGCACTCGATCTTTGGCGCCATGGAGCTCAAGCGACTTGGTGATGTCGCTCTGAACGTACGTGCATGTGTCCTCACGCTCGCTCGGGGCTCGCTGTGCTCTGGCACGTCGTTGGTTCGAACTCAATGGTGGCGTTGCAGTGGACAGCGCTGATCTCGCGATGCAGCATCTCGCGAAGAGACTTGCTCGCGGCACTCGCGAAGCGCCACGAGCTCGGGACGTGGGACTTTCCGCCGCTCTCCGAGCAGGACCAGAAGCTGCGTGACGCTCTCCAAGCGGTGCGTGTGCGAATGGTTGGGATGACATGCCTTCGCTGTTGTCTGCCTCGCCTAACACGCGCGTCGCGGCTCCAGTTCTTGCGCCAGGCAACCAGCGATGGGCGGCGAGACGGAACCGATCGATCGTCCCCAGCGGACGATGGCGACGACAGCGGTGGCGATAGCAATAGCAGCAGTCCCGCGCGCAGTCTCGCTGCTACTCCCGCACCAGCTGCCAGTGCAGTCGCGTTCACTTCCCCACCGTCTCTGCTAGATGAAGAAGCAGGGCTCAGAGCGCAGCCTCAAGAGGCTCGAGGAAGCGGCGAAGACGCTGTTGCAAGTGGCGGCACCACCGAGGAGCGCGGAGACATTGGACCAGACTCGTCTGCTGCGACCGCTTCAACCTCTCGACTCGACCAAGTTAGTAGTGATAGTCAGCTTGAGGTGGCTGAGCAGCACACAGCAGTCGCTGCCACTAGCGCACTGCCGCACGAGGCAAGAGTAGCAATAGACTGACGAGACACCAGTCAGCGGATCTCGCTTGTGAGCGTGTGTGCTTCCATCGTGCATCCGGGCGTGGCGAGTAGCTCGCGCATCAGTCTGTTGCTTGCATCGATGGCATCTGCTTGGAGCATTGTCTGTGCGTCAGCGTGAAGCGTAGCCCACGTGCAGGAGCTTCAGCTCGAGCCCAGGATCCGGTCAGAACCAGTCGAAGCGAGCGAACTCGAGTCCCAGTGATCCGGTCAGAACCAGGTGTCTGATACACATATAGCTAGCTTCGCTCTTCGCTTCGCTTGCGGACTCGGAGCAGGCAGGAGCTCATTGCGCAAGCTCTGCTGCGCCGCACTGTTTGTTCGCAGTCACCAGTCATGCGCTCTCGAGGCGTGCCAATGCGCTATGTCGCTGCTGTCTGCATCGCCTCCGGTACGATGACTGCGACCCGCGCACGGAGCGTTCGTTGACTACACCCAGTGGTTGTGAGTGCGCCAAGTCGACTCACGTTGTTGCGATTGGTCTCGCTCGTGCGTCTCGTGTCTCGTACATGTACAGCACTCGCGACGATTGTACAGGCGCAGTGGACGCAGCTCTGGGACTATCGCAGTAGTGAACGAGCGCAGCAGCCAGAGAAACGTGCAGCGCATGCGATGGTCAGCTTTGAAGACGCGCTCTACATCTTTGGCGGCGTCGGAGACACAGGTCTCGGTGGCGACAAGGAGTTTGGCGACACGTGGCGCTTTGACCTGCTCGCACAGACGTGGACCAAAGCCGTGGCAGACACGGACACGGCACCACCGAAGCGGTTCCACCACACCGGCGTGCTCCACTCCAACAGCTCAGTGAACGAGTTTGTCGTCTTTGGTGGTCTCTCGATTGGCGCGAGCGACGAGAGCTCCGATGTCGTGCCCGCAGCGACGCAGCTCCCGATCGTTCAGTTCAACGACGTCTGGCGCCTGCAGCTCCCGAGCGGTGGTGGCAGTAGCGCACTCGCGTGGGTGAAAGACCCAGTCGTGAATGACACTGGCACAGTCGCCCCGTCGCCGCGGTCAGAAGCCGGCGTCGTTGTGCACAACGACCAGATGCTCGTGTTCGGCGGCATTGCCTATGACAACGACGTCGAGAGCGCGCCGGCCGACAACAACGAACTCTGGAGCTACAACCTCAGCAGCTGCACGTGGACGCTCCTGTCGCCAGTGAACAGCGTGCGTCCGCCGAAGCGCTTCTCGCACTCGGTCACGCTCATGAAAGACGCGACTGGCGCTGCGTACCTCGTTGCGTTCAGCGGTCGGCGCCTCGAGTCTTCGTCCTGGACGCTCCAGGACGACACGTGGCTGTACTCGATCGAGCAGAACCAGTGGCTGTACGTCGCTTCGTCGTCGTCGATCGCGCGCGCGTACACGTCGCTCGTGTCGATCAACGCCATGGACATGTGGTTCTTCGGTGGCTACTACAAGCCCAAGCAAGGGCCGAACGGGTACGTCTACGACGACGTCGCGACCGGCAAGATCGCTCTCAACAAGCTCTTGAGTAGCGGCAGCAGCAGCGGCGCAACGTCGCCGAGCCTGACGAACTCGGACGTGAACCGCTTCACGCCGCAGTCACTTGCGATCGCGTCGCCAGTCGTCTCAGCAACGATGAAGATGTACTACGGACTCGCAAACACGCAGCTCGAAGCTCCAGCGCTGCGGTACAACCATCGCGCAGCAGTCTGGAAGAACTGCATGGTCATCCACGGCGGGAGCTACCAGACCCAGCGCGGCGACGTCTGGCTCTTCAACACAACGAGCGCACGGCTGCGCGAAGAAGCCGGCGCTACGCTCCCAATGGACGTCGAGACGCTCGTCTACGTCCTCGGCGGCTTCATCGTCTCGATCCTCACGATCCTCCTCATCCTGCTCGCGCGCTGGCGCCGTGTCGACCGCCACCAAGTGCGTCACACACACACTTGTACCGCTTGCTTGCCTGTGCTCTCTCTCTCTATGCGTACTCATGACGTTGTGTATCCTCCTGTCTGTCGTATGTGTGAATGCCTCTAGTTGGAGATGGCGCGTCGCCGTGGCGAGGCTGCTGCACCGCGCGGTGTTCCGGCTGAGCGTCTCGAGCAACTTGCGATCACCAAGTACAAGCGACCGATCAAAGACAAAGGCACTGCGTCGCCGCTGCGCGAAGACTGCGAGCCGTCGTCGAGCGAAGACGTCTGCCCAATCTGCTTGGTACGTCCAGTCGACTTTGACGATCGCTCCTGAGGACGGGTCGAGACGTGGCTAGAGCAAATCGCTCTCACACACGACCACTCGTGGCATCCTCCTGTGTCTCTCTAGATCGAGTTTGAAGACGACGACGACGTGCGCAACCTCCCGTGCAAGCACCTCTTCCACGTCCCATGCATCGACGAGTGGTTCAAGCGCAACACGGTGCGCTGTGCGATAGGTTACGTTTGGTATACGCTCGCGATCTCTAGCGACTCACATTGTCGGCGTGCATCCGGCACATCTGTGTGCGCCGCAGTCGTGTCCAATGTGCAAGAGCAACGTCGACTTGGACGCGGTCAACATCAACGTGGACTTGCCTCCACCAGCAGCGCCGAACGCAGGAGCGACACCTACTGCAGGAGCGCGAGGCGCTGGCGCCGTGGTGACGCCAGTACCGACCGTGTAGCCGCTCACTCTGCTCACATCCACGCATCCACCGCAAACGCTGCGGTCCCTCTCATCGACGCTCGAATACATTCGTCTATCTACCTTCGCATGGCCGTGTTGGCAGTGTGCCAGTGTCGAGGCTCTCTCCACTCAGGAGCACTCACTCTCTTGACTGCTGCAGGCAATCGCATCTCGTCCACTCTACTTCGCCAAGCGCGACAATAGCCACACAGACTCGCGTTGGGTCCTCTATCGACGCCGCGTCTGCGCACTCTGCTCTAGCAGCTGTCGCGTCACGCGCATCAAGCGCTCGAGCTCTTCCGGTGTCGCTTCGCCTGCCGCACTGCACCATTCCATGCCCCATCGCAGCGAGAATCGTGAGTGCCAAGCAAGCATAACCATCTCGGTTACGCAGCGTTCGTACATCCATCGGATCCGGCCCTTGGCGTCAACGAGGTGCGCGTAGCCTGTGAAGCTGTTGTACAGGTCTAGCGCCGTGCGGACGTCGTCGCAGCGACCAAAGTGCGCAAACGTGCGGTCGTGCGTCGCAGCAGGCGCTTTCTCCTGCAGTCCGCGCGTGATCGACGCCTGCACGAGCTTCATGTACCAGTCCTCAATGATGTTGAGCGTCGCGGTCTGGACACTGCGCTCGTGTCCGGCAAACTCTGCCTCGAACGCCTCGCGCCACGCAGGGAGCATGTTCATGCCAAAGTTCTTGAACGACGTGAGCACGAGCGTGACTTTGCCGCTGTTCGCCACGATGTGCTGCAGATCCACGGCTTTGCCAGCGAGACTCGTGACTTGGAGCGACGGGAACGCCACGGCTTTGCTCACTTCCGTGAGCTCTTCCGGACCCACGACGACCTGTTTGCATCGTTCGTGTCAGCATCTGTTCTGTGTGGCAGTCGTCGCGACAGCGCCTCGTAGACCATGGTTCGCACCTTGCCGTTCGTGTCGTTGAGCTGCTTGAACTCGGCAAACATGTTGGGTCGGTACTTCTTCACGACCTTCTTCTCGGCCTCTTCGATCATGATGTCGAGCGCGTCCATGACGTCTTTGAGGTTCTGCATCGGCGTCGACTTCTTCTTGCTCGCAGGTGCTTTCGCATCGCTGCTCGACGCTGGTGACTTGGTAGCGCTCTGGGCACTGTCGCTGCTGTCGCCAGCACTGCTGCCTGCTGCCGAGCTAAAGCGTGCGCGCAAGCCAAGCCGTGGTGTGCGCGCACTCGCGACTGCAGCCGCAACGCAGCGTGGCGGCACGAGCGCGCCTCTTCTCACTGTCGTTGCGAGCATCGTTCACGCACTCGCTCACTCACTCACTCCCACGTACGAGCAGCTCAGTGTTGATTTGCTTGACTTGCGTGGAGCTCCGCACGTTTGGCGGATAGCAATGGAGCATAGTTCATTCAAGTCAAAGTCGATTCCTGAGCCGATCAGACCGGATACCTGAGTCCAATCGCACCAAATCTGAATCGATACAACCGATGGACGAGAGGAAAGTTTGTGTCCACACACACAGGACGATTCGCACCAGCCATGCGCCACTCAGCCCTGAAACGCCGTCGAGCACAAGCACCGCTGCCCGAGTGATCGATTGATCCATCGCTCCAGAGACGGCATGGCAGTAGCGCACGCTGACCCGCTCCGCGCCGTTGCGCAGCTCCAGGACGCGGTCCACACGCTTGCGCCGACGCTGCGGCCGCAAGTGCTCCCGAAAGGCGCGTCGTACGGCCTCGACCTCGTGCTCGGGCTCTGCCCCACTGCGGCGCAAAAGCAAGCGCTGCGCACACTCGTGCATGCTGCCAAGCCTGCTGCAGTAAACGGCAGCAACGATGCTAATGGCAGTGACGAGCGCGAGGCACAGGCAGTCGGTTCGTTCGACGTCGCCAAGAAGGTGTTCAACATTGAGAAGATCGTGTGGATGACGCAGCAGGACGCTGTGGTGCACGAGTTTGCGCGCTTCCTCGAGCTCCAGCTCGACAGTCCGGACGAGGTACGCACTGCTGTATAGGCACGCGTGTGTGGCATCTGTGCGCTTGGACATGCAGGCGAGCGATGCACTCTATGACGACCAGGACTGACGGCGGTGTGGCCGCGATCGCGCTCTCTCGCACAGGCGCTGGCGATCACCGCGCGCTTCCTCGAAGCGAATGGGCACGCACCAAGCAACACGCTCGCAGCTGAGCAGTGCTTCAACGCTGCGTTTGCGCTCCAGACGCTCTTGCGCGCGTTCCCACGCCCGCCGATCGCAGTCGCAGGTGATCTCGTGGAGATCGACGAGACGGCTGATGTCGCCGCTGTGTTTGCGCCGCTGCTCAACGCAAAGAAGCACACGCGCGCAAGTGACAAGAGCAGCAAGGGGAAGAAGAAGAAGACGACGAAGAGTAGCAGAGGAAGCGCCAAGTCGAAGAAGCGGCCGAGTGCATGAGCGTCTGGAGATGAGGAGGACAAGCATGCACCAGGCGCAGAGCAAGCGAGAGCGCCAGGACTGCTCTTGAATGCATCGTGTTCACCGAATCTCTTGCCTCGCATGACGTGCTCGAGCACCTCTGGCTCGAGCTGCTGCATCTGCACTGACAGAGCGCTGGTGCGCAGATGCGTTCATGCTAGGACTCGCACGACGGCGTGAACCGCGAGCGTCACTTCACCGCTTCATAGTCGAATCTGCTACGTGTAGACAGCGGCAGCTGTCGTTGGCTCGAGAAGCAACCGAGCGGAGCCAACGCGTCTCTTCAAACAGCAAACCCGAGCCAACGACAGCGCTGCGAAGCGGAGCGGACGCAAACGTCCATGTTCCCACAGGCGTTGGCTCGCAAGGTGCTCGAGGCTAGCGGAGGTCCGCAAACGTGCGAGTGTTGGGCACAGGAATAGCATCGCGATGACTCGCTCAAGTCCCGACGCGCGCACTGAAGGGAGACGTCCCGAGTGCGGGAGCCTGCGCTGTCCGGGCATGACCAGCACGCACTCGGCAGCATAAGCGAGCGTCCTCGATCCCTCTCCACGTCGATCAAGTCCCCGCGCAAACCTCACGTGCTCGACCTCAGCTCCAGCAGTAGCACACACACGACGCTCACAGCCGAAGACGGCACGCGATGTCGATATTCGGCGGCTCCGAGCGGTTCCCAGACGAAGCAGGTGGGGCGTGTGATGGCGAGCACTCCCACTCACCCACCTAGTGCACTTGCTGCTGGACAGCACTGCCGGTGTGGCTGACCCAGTCGTGCTTGATGTCGTACGTGACAGCGCGGTCGCCTGGACCGATCTACGGTCGTCCGGACCAGCGCGCCAGGAGCAATGTCGTCATGAAGGCAGACTACCGACCTGTAGATGAAGCGCGCAAGTGGGGCAAGCGCGAGAGCTGGATCGGAGGTGCAGTCACAGCGAGCTTTGGCACTTGCAGCATGCGCTCACATTCAAGCACTCACACTCTCACTCACTCGCTTGCGCGTTGCGCGTGCTAGGGTCCTACTCGCCTCACATGCCGCTTGTCCCGAAAGGTGCGCCGACTTGACACTCCCTTCTCGCACATGAAGCACTGCAGCAGTCGAGCTCACAGCATCACTTGCGTCACGCGTTCATCTAGAGAGCAAGCTCGCGCCAGGACAGTATCACGAGAACATCGACTCGGTGCGCGCGCTTGCACCAAAAGTGTCGTTTCCCAAGTCGAATCGCTTCCTCTCTCAGAAAGGTGCGCGGCTGCGATGGCTTTGCGTCGTCTTCACTTGCGTCTGCGCCGTTCACTGCGCCGACGACCAGCACGAGGCAGCTGCTAACTTCGTGGCTGGCCATAGTCAACGTCACTGGACAGGGACACCAGCGCGAACTCATGGCGCGAGACAGCCCTGGACCAAAGTACAACGTCAACTCGCTCGCGAGCAACGGCGGCAAGGGCGGCGCACCAAAGTTCTCGTTCGCGCCGCCGTCACCTGAGACCAAGACGCGACTGCCGAACGTTGACAGTCCGCGCAAGGGCCATCGCGAGTCCTGGCTCTCGGTCATCAACCGCAACGGCGTGCTGGTGATGCCAGCATCTCCGGCACCGCCACATGCGAACGTGAGTCCGGAGCAGATTGCGCGAGCGCAGGAAGAGTCGAACAACTCACCGCCGTCGCGCTCGGGCGCCAAGGTCGGCACAGTCTTTGGCAACGAACACCGCTTCGGTGTGCGGCAAGAAGGCGGCGCCAAGACGCCGCGCCAGGGCCAGCAGCGCGTGCAGTTTGTCTCAACCAAGCACACGCGCGAGAACATGGGCGAGTTCTCGCCTGGGCCGATCTACACGCCGTACAACCCCGAGTGCCCTGGTGGTCGTCTTGCACCGTCGCCCAAGAGTGGACGGCGCGAACCACCGCCAGGCAGTCCACGCGACAAGAAGAACCCAGACGCGAACATGAGCAGCCGCAGCAGCTGGCTCGCAGGCAACGTGCGCAAGTCCGACGGTCTCGAGACGGTCATGATGCGGGTCGGTGACGTCCCGCCCGGTCCGGGATCCTACGCCGAGCCGCGCTCGTCGTTCGCCACGTTCTCGCACAACGCTAAGACCAAGGGCTCCATGGTAGGCTTCGTCGTCCTTCGGAACCACGATTGCATCGCATCGAGTGCTCTGACATGTACTGACTGTGCGTGAACGTAAACTCGCAGGTGCGAGCAACCCGGCCGTCGCCACGCGCAGCCGTTGCGACGCACTACGAGAGTCGCGTGTCGCCGCGCAAGACCGAGTCATGCGAAGCACAGATTCGCACACCCGAGCCAGCAAATCGCGTCGACTGAGCGCGCGTGAAGGAGCGAGCGCAGCGCACGCTCGTGAGCTAGATAGAGTGATCGATCCCAGCCGATGCGCAAGACTCGGTGGTCGGTGTGACTTGAAAGCAATCGAGGCGCGAGATATACAGAGAAGGCTAGTCGCGAGATCGGATGCCGTCGTTCTTGCTTCTGGACTAGCTCCACGCTCCTGTGGCACTGCCCTGAAGCATGGACGCATCCAAAGGAGCCGCTCAATGTTGTGTGTGTGTGTCTCTGTGTAACTGCGACCTCAAGCTTCAAGGCGTGCGCTGGATCAGGGGTCACACGCTGTGTTCCGCCCACCGCTCGCTCGCGCTCATGCTCATTCGTTCCGACCCGATCTAGGTCCGTCGTTCGTTCATGAAACCTCATGTGTGTCAGGAACATATGCGGATCTTCCATCGAGTCGCGACGGAGCAAGCGGGGCAGCGAGAGGCGGTGCGCTCTCAGGGCTGCTTGGGATCCCTCCTCGCCCAGGATCCCAATGCGCATGCGCGGGCGACCGGCGCGAACGACACTGAAGACTCTGTATTGTTGTCGCCGCGAGTCTAGGATCGTGGTTCATGGCGTCATGCATGTACGACGTCATCGCTTGCTGCCGTGCCGCAGCAGCAGTAGCATGTGGTGCTCGGGAATGGCGAGCATCAAGCAATGTGTGGCGCGATCCGAGGCGCAATGTCGCCATGAATGGACCAGCGCGTGCGTGTGCAACGTGTTCAACGCGAGTGGTAGTGGGTCCGACATCGCCAGCATCGTTGCCTCTTCCATCGTCGTCGCAGCAGCAGCAGCAGTTGCCAGAGAGAGAGAGCTTGAACACTCAGACACTCAGACAGACTCTCAGACACTCGGACACTCGGACACAGCGAGACGAGCTCTGCTGCACGAGCACGAGCACACGCGCACTCACGCACGATACCCGCCCGAGCGAGTCTGGGCGAGAGAGAGAGCTCTGCAACTCGACGATGTCGTCGTAAGTAACCTCGGGTGTCAATGTCAATGTTCGCGCTGGCGGACTGACTTGATTTGCGCTGCGGAACCTACACTTTTGTGTGTGTGAGTCGCGTTCGCTTGCTTGTTTGGGTGTGTCGAGACGTGCTTGTACGTTTGGGAGAGGCGTGCGACTGCGAATGCCCGCACGCCACGTTGGCGAGGACGTTCACGACGCCGCACGCATCGAAGCAGCAGCAGGAAAGCAGGCAGGCAGGCACAGCCCAGGACGCACGCCAAGTGGCGAAGCTCTCGAGGTCGAGGTCGAGGTCGAGGTCGAGGTCGAGTCTGCTTTCACAGCGAAATGGCTCAGAGGAAAGCACACTTGGTGTTTGGGGGCTACATTCGCACTGATCGTCCTCTCGCAGTGGCGAGTCGCATACAAAATGCGAGTCGAACTGTTCTGGACGATCGCAATGAGGCGTGCGAATGCGCCATACAAACCCAAGATGAGCTTTCCTTCTCGCAAAGCAGCTCACCTTTTTTCTACACTTTTCTGCACATCCCCGTTTTTGTTTGGCCATCTGGCTTTCTCGCTTGAACTCGCGCGCTGATTGGCCGGCCGACTTCCGTTACGCATACTCGGCGCAAGTGACTTGCGTCCTGCCACGCTTCACAGCTCATTTGTATGCTCGCCCGAGCGCTGGACGCGCCAATCGCCGCCGCGCCAAGAGTTCAGCTCCTCTCTCGCTCGTGCGATCGCGTCGACGACGACACGCTGCGCGGCACACCGGATGCATCTGTGTGTGTGTGCCGTGGCCTGGCCGCCACGTGCGTGCTCGGGTGCCAGCAGCAGCCTGCGCGCGTCCTCGCCGCTCTCGCTCACTCTCTCTTCCGAAGGGCTCAGCGCGCGCGCACGCACACACAAGAAGCCCCGAGACGACGACAACTGCCCTTTCATTCCGTCACGCGACGTCCGAGTGCGCTCTCCCCGCTCTCCGACCTCCAGTGACTGTCTGACTGTCGTCTGTGTGTCTGTCTGTCTCCGACGTTCGTGCTCTCCCGCCCCTCCCTCCCTCCTCACGCTCCGACGCTCGACGACCTCGACGACGACGCTCGGCAGTAGTAGATCTCCCCATCGCATCTACCTGCCGCCTTCGCCGACGCTCGCTGCGTACGCACACTTGCATCCATCGCTTGCGTTGAGAGCGTAAGCGACGCACCCTCCACCCCAAGAACCAGCAAGCCTCCTTCCGTCCATTCGCCATGGCGCCTGGAACCGAGAAGGCTGCTGCCGCGCCAGCCGCTCCCGCTACAGCGGGCGCTGCCGCTGGCAACAACGCATCGCTCAGCTGCATCAAGTGCAGTCGCGAGGTGTCCCCGAGCGACACGTTCTGCATCTTTTGCGGCACGAAAGTGAGCGTGACGCTCGCAGAGCGCAAGAAGCAGGCGGCTCCTGCAGCCCCTGCTGCTGCTCCCAAGACTCCCGCTCCGGCGGTGCCAGCGCCAAAGAAGCCTGCTGACGCAGCGCCGCAGCCACCTGCTGCGAGCGGCAAGGCAGCCCCGCCGCCAGTGCCGACCAAGGCAGCGGCGCCTGCGCCAGTGCGCACGGTGTCGCGTCCAGAGGCTGCTCCGAAGGCACCGTCGTCGACGCCAGCGGCTGCTCCGAAGGCACCGTCGTCGACGCCAGCGGCTGCTCCGAAGGCACCGTCGCCGACGCCAGCGGCTGGTCGTCCACCGACGAGTGCTGGCAGCGGCCGCTCGACTGCACCGTCGTCGGCCAACAGCACGCGCTCGCCGCCGACGTCGAACCCGACGCCTGCGGCCCGTGCACAGTCGGCGAGTGCTACGCCAGCGCCTCGCTCGGCTCCGTCGAGCAGCAACGGCAATGGTGCGCCACTCGGTCGTGCGCAGAGCGACCACCGTCTCCCGACGCCGTCTCGCCCTGCAGCACGCACGAGCTCGGACGAGCTCGGTGGCCGCGGGTCGCTCGACGGCATGCCAGCCGAGGTCGCTGGTCTCGAGCAGCTCTGGGTCCCCGACAACTTCTCGAGCGAGTGCATGGACTGCAAAGCAACGTTCGGGTTCCCGAAGCCGCGTCGCCACCATTGCCGCGTCTGCGGTCTGCTCTTCTGCAGTGCGTGCGTGAAGAACAAGATGCAGGTTCCGAGCTCGTTTGGCTACGGCACGAAGGCGCAGCCGTGCTGCCGCAACTGCGTCACGGCGCTCCAGATGAAAGCGATCACGTCGCCAGCCGACGTGTTTGCGCAGCGCAAGGGCGGCGCGAAGCGATCGGTGTCGAAGGACACGCCGTACGACCTGTTGGGCGTGAGCAAAGACGCGTCGCCCGAGGAGATCACGCGGCAGTACAACAACGCCGCGCGGTCTGTGAACGGCAGCTCCGCGGAAGACATTGAGCAGCGCGAGAAGCTCGACGACGCGTACCGGACGCTCCATGACCCGGCGTCGCGCTTGCGCCACGACTCGGACATGGTGCGCGAGTCGCTCCACAGCGAGTCGATCCACTCGTACATGACCGACGTCGCGCGGAGCGACCAGACCGAGTGTCAAGTGTGCTTCCGTCCGTTCAAGCTCGGGCGTCGGCAGCACCACTGCCGTCGGTGCACGCGCAGTGTGTGCAACACGTGCTCGGAAGGCAGCAAGCCGATCCCGGAGCTCGGGTTCCCGCAGCCTGTGCGTCACTGCAGCGCGTGTCTCGACAGTCCGCCCAAGTTCATCAAGCCTGTGATGGACCCGGTCGCGAAGCCACCCGCGGGCTTTGAGTACTTGTCCAAGCTCGACATCCACTTGTCGGTCGTGCCGAAGAACTCGCTGTCGGAGGAAGAGGTGTTCGTCGTGAAGACGTACTGCGAGCCGAACGACGCCGCGGTGCAGAACGTCAAGTACGCGCTCGCAGACGGCGACCGCGCGGTTGCGAACGAGTACGCGATCACGCACGCGCGGAGCTTTGCCGAGTTTGAGTGGCTCTTCCACGCCTTGGGCGAGTACACGAACATCAAGGCGCTGCCGTTCTTCCCCGAGAAGCGCGTCGTGAAAGCCGAGCGCGAGAAGAAGGCGCAGTCGCTCCAGACGTTTGTCTACGGCTGCCTCTTGCACCCGCTCTTGCGCGACGCGGACTGCCTCAAGGCGTTCTTGGTCCTCCCGAGCGACGACTTGAGCAAGTTCCGCCGCGGCGGCGCGAAGAAGCTGTACGACAATGAGAAGTACGACGGCTTGATCATGGCGCTGCGTCTCGAGTTCGAGAAGGCGCAGATCCGCGCCAAGGTCGACGAGCTCACTGCGCGCCAGAAAGCGCACACGGAGCGTCTCGCTGGTCAGCGCGAGCGCCAGGAGAAGCAGAAGAAGCGCGAGGCGTTCCAGAACGTCCGCCGCGAGCAGGCGGCGACGCGGTTCAAGGCGCTCGAAGCGCGCAAGGACTCGCAGACCGAGCGCATGGAGCGCGAGAAGGACCGGTACGTGAAGCAGTCGGGCACGACGCACATCCTGTTCTTTGACACGGTCCGGGACGAGTCCGTGCGCAAGACCGAGGAGGAGACGCGGCAGAAGGAGAAGGTCGAGTTCACCAAGTCGAAGGACGCGTTCCAGGCCGACACGTCGCAGTGGAACAACGACATGGCGCTCTGGAGCAAGCACCGCGCGGACTGGTCCGAGGACCACAACCCCGCGGTGTCGAAAGACATTGCGAGCGAGTGGATCGTGCGGTCGTACGGTGTGTACCACTCGGCGACCGACAAGGCCGAGCAAGTGCCGCGGGACCTCGTGGAGCTCCACAACCAGCTCGTGAAGATGCAGGAGAAGGAGCCGCAGTTCCTCGAAGGGGAGGGCAACGCGGTCGACGACGAGTGGATGAAGCTCGCGAAGGAGCGGGAGCACTGGACGAGCGACCGCGCCAACATGAAGCGCGAGGACGAGTTCTGCCACGACGAAGACGTGCGGTACGACCAGGAGCACGAGTTTGTGCGTCTCGAAGCCGAGGCGCGGCAGAAGAAGGTCAAGGCCATTGAAGCCGACTTGCTCACGCTCAAGAGCGAGATCAACTCGCGCGGCCGGTGCATTGCGCAGCGCCGTGCGCGCCACACGGCGCTCGACGACGAGTACGAAGCCGAGTGGCGCGTCGTGCAAGCGAACCGTCAGACCGAGACGTCGGCGCGGCTGGACGAGCACGACGCCCGTCTGCTCCGCGGCAAGAAGCGCACCGACATCTTTGCGGACCAGCTCGCGCGCCAGGCCAAGTCGCAGCGCATGCTGCTGTTCAAGCGCGCGGCCCTGACGGACGAGCGCAAGAAGGACTGCAAGCTCTTTGACGAGCACAAGGAGGACTGCAAGAACGCGCTCGACGAAGCGCGCAACGCCCGCTTGATCACGCCCGAGTACGTCGCGCGCCTGGAAGCCGACATGAAGATCCGCGCCGACGAGCTCCAGGCCGTGATCGAGAGCAACCAGCGCACGGCGCAAGAGGGCGGCGACGCCGAAGTCGACGAGCGCGACGAGTTCATGAACGAAGTGCGCCGTCGTCGCGTGCAGTTCCAGAAAGAGCTCGATGACCAGAAGGTGCAGCTCGAGAAGGAGAACCAGCTGTGCCAGTCGCTGCTCAAGCGCATGACCGAGCACATTGCGAAGCTCGACAAGGAGATCGAAGCGGCGGCGAAGGAAGACCGGCTCATCCTCGAGTATAACAGTCTCATTGACTCGGAGCTCAAGCTCTTGGCCGACGAAGAGACGAAGCGCGAGGAGAAGAAGGCGCTGATCACCGAGCTGATGAACAACGCGGGGAACTGGGTCCTGGACGCGCTCCACGACCACACGAACCGCAAGAAGCGCGAGGCCGATCGGCTCGTGAAGCAAGCGGTGCGCGCCGCGGACCTCCAGAAGCTCGTGCAGCACTTCACGCACCGCGTGATCGAGCAAGAGGAGCGCATCATGCGCCAGAAGCAGCGCATCCTCAACGGCGAGCACAAGGTCGAGATGCTCAAGTCGTCCGAGAACTGGTTCCAGTACGTCACGGGCCACTCGGTGGACCTTGGCAAGAAGGACATGAAGCTCCTCGAGAGCGGCCGTGCCGAGCGCGGCGACGACGTCAAGGACGCCGCGCGTCTCCAGAAGGACGACGAGGGCGACATCAAGGCCGTTGTGAAAGAGCTCCTTGCGAGCCGCAAGTTTGCCAAGGACAAGGTCGAGAAGCGCGAGCTCTGGGCCCAAGTCGAAGACGTCTACAGCCTCACGAAGGCGCAGGAGAAGGACGAAGACATGATGATGACGTCGCAGATCCGCAGTCTCTTGCAGCAGCTCGGCGAGGCGTTCGAGATGCTCACGAACCGCCTCCTGGAGGAAGAAGAGAGCCTCCAGCACGCGAGCACGCAGCTCGAAGGCGAAGTCGAGTCGATCAACGCGTTCATGGAGCGCATGGAGAGCGAAGAGAACGCGCTGTGTGCGACGGAGAAGACGTCGCTCGCAAAGGAGAGCCAAGTGCGTCGGTCGGAAGGCGACTTGATCGAGCAGCGCGCGCGGTCGCTCATTGACAGCTACAAGCAGATGCAGAGCGAGCACGCCAAGTACCCGCTCGAGCTCGACAAGATCAAGAGCCGCCGGAACGAGCGCGAGCGCCCGGCGCAGCCGCGTGACGCCGAGCTCGAAGCCGCGAAGCGCTTGATCAAGAGCCGCAACTACTACGACCGCCGCGCGTGCGCCGACTTTGCCAAGAAGTTCAAGATCGAGAACTACGAGATGAAGGAAGTGCGCGACGTCTTTGAGTGGCTCAAGCTCGTGATGGAGCGCGACATCAAGCGGCAGGAGAAGTGGCTCGACGCGAGCCGGAAGGAGCGCAAGCAGATGGAGGACTTGAAAGCCAAGGGCAGCGACGTGGACTGGGACAAGGACACGCTCGCGCGTATCCCGGCGCTCAAGGACATTCAGCGGAAGCTCGCGCGCTCGAACTCGACTGCGGGGAACCACAAGGGGAGCCACGCGAGTGACGCGAAGCTCAGCGACGCGATCCACGCGAGCGAGCAGTGGATCGTCGAGCTCATCAAGTCGAAGAAGAACATCTCGGAGATCGACGCGAGCGTCTTGAAGAACGTCGCGCTGGCGATGGAGGCGGCGACGGTCGAGGAAGCGGCGGTCGTGGCGAACCTCAAGAAGATGAAGACCGACAAGGAGTACGTGCTCAACTCGATTCGGTTCATTGACCAGGAGGAGGCGAAGGCCGTGCGCAGCGCGGGCAAGGGGCTCGTGAACGGCCGCCGCAGCCCAACGGAGCTCGACAACGGCAGCTTGATCGAAGCGAGCGACGCGTCGACGCCGCGCAACGCGGTCGATGCCTCGACGAAGGCGCCGTCGCCGACGCAAGCTGGCGGTGCATCGGGTCCGTCGAGTCCTGGCACCGCAGCAGGCGCACCAGCAGTGCCGAAGCGCGTGCACCGCGCGATCCCAAAGCCAGCGTCACCAGCACCAGCCCCACCGGCAGCACCGGTTGCTGCGGCTCCAGCTGCAGCTCCAGCAGCGCCGAAGCCAGCGTCGCCGACGCCAAAGCCAGTGTCGCCTGCGTCGTCGCTGTCGGAGGGCGTGACGTTCTAAGCGCGACCGAGTTGCATCGATAGAGGTCGGCGACGACAATGAGAAGGAGGACGGCGGCGACGGCGAAGATGAAGCTGAAGCTGACGGCGGCGAAGACGAAGACGATGGAGATGAAGCCGATGATCGTAGTGTGACGGTGGCGTGCGAGCCGCTCTGGAGCATCTGCGGGCCGACGACGCGCGCACAGTCTTGCGTACGCACGCGCGCGACCCCGCGGCTGGATGGATGAGGGCATGCAGCCGCGAGCGAGCGAACGAAGCGAGCAACGCGACTGTGTGTAGCGAGTGTCAGGTCGCGAGCGAGCGAGTTGTTACTTATTGATTCCATTTTTTGAGGCACAGAGTCGGTGTGAAATGTATTTCGAAAGTGCACGGTTTGTCGTCTTGCCTTGGTCGTGCTTGGAGCTCCTGCTGCTGCTCTGCGCCATCAGTGATGACCTCATGACCTCATGCGCTATGCGTCGCGTGTCCTCCTCGCTCGCGCTCGGGTCTGAACAAAGTATCGCACGCGGCGCTCTCGTCGCCAAGGACGTCCAGAGTCATTCGATCCCTCGACATGGCTACACTTTCGAGTGGAGCTCGTCCTCGACGCGGGAGCTCCAGCGCTCTCTCGCTCACTCTCGCTCGCTCTCATGTGAGTGTGTCAAAGGCGTTTGTTCGTATTCAGTCGCTCTAGACGAGAGCGAGTGAACTACCTCGACGCTCCGACTGCGCCGTGCTGCTGCTGCTGCGCCAGCCGACGCTCGCGCACTCGCCGCATGACTTCAAAGCACGGCACGAGCACGATGCCGAGCGTGTACTCAATGAGCACGAGCTTGCGTGGCGTGAAGCCTGCGCTCGCGACGCGGTAGCAAAAGCCGCTCCAGGTGTTCGTGATGAGGAAGTAGCCCGCGTGCAGTCCATCGATGAGGCTCTGCGCGGCAGCGTCGACGTCGCATAGTGCGAGCGACTGGAGCTCGTCGGGCATGTCGACAAAGTCCACCGCACTGTCGTTGGACCCAGCGACTGGGCTGCCATTCACGAGAGAGAGCGAGAGCACGATCGTGTCAGTCTGTGCCTGGCGCTTCCGTCTGTTCACACACACACTATCGTCAAGTCCGCCATACTCACGTTTGCGGTGGCACCATCGCACCGCTGGCAGGTGGCATGGCAAGAAGCGTGCTGCCAATGCGCGCGCGACTGTGCACTTTGCCGGGGTAGTACATGCTCACAGTGATGCCGACTGCAAAGAGCTCGTTCCGGAGCGACTCTGCGAGTCCGCGCAGCGCTTCGAGCGAGCCGCTGAACGCGCTCGAGCCAATCGGTCTCGTGAACGCGTCGGCGGCGCTGACGATCACAAACGTCCCGCGCACGCCGCTCTCGACCATCGCTGGCGCAGCGTTCCGGAACAGGTTCACAGCGCCAAAGTAGCTCGCGCCAGTGTCGCGGCGGATCTGCGCGAGGTCTTGGAGCCACGCGAGTCCAGGGGTTGCGACGACAGCAGCGTGCACAACGTGGTCAGTCACGCGCGTGTGGAACGCGTTCGCGTCTGCGACTGCGCGCGCGACTTGCGCAAAGTCACTCACGTCGCACACTGTGAGGAAGACACTGGCAGTCGGTGAAGGCGTATCGTGACTGGAGATGGTGGTGCACTTCGCGCTGTTGGCTGATGCTGCCGCTGCGACTGCTTCCTGGATCTCGGCGCGTGCGAGCTCGAGCCTGTGCATGGAGCGCCCGACGAGCGAGATCTTGGCGCCAGCAACCGCGTACTTCTTCGCGATCGCGAGTCCGATACCTTTCGTCGCGCCTGCAGAGAGACGAGTCGTAGAGCATGTGAGCGCATGCGCGTCCAAGCGGCCGTGGCGACATGCCAGCACAGTTCCGAAGCGCTGCGGGAGAGCGTACCTGAGAGCAAGACGTGCTTGTCGCGCACGCGGAAGCCTGGCGCCGTCGCGAGTGTCCAGAGAAGCGACAGCACACACAAGCCAGCGTAGAGGATCGGCACGAGCCACGCGTAGCTCCATTCGGTCATGGTCGTGTGTGTTTGCTTGCTTGGCGCGAGTGCGTCGAGAGCGGCGAGTCGCAGAGTGGCCGAGCATGTGAGTCAAGCGCCAGCGGCGCATATCGAACGCGCTTGAGCGCATGGAAAGCGGCACATGCAGCTGCTCAGCTCGCACCTGCTTGTTGCCAGTCGGCCACTGAGTCTACACTCGCCTTACCACCCGGCGCATCGTTCTTGCGTGCAAAGGAAGACGCGAACGAGCGATAGAGAGCGCGATCCAGGGACTCGCGGCATCGGAATGTGCATGGCGCAGCGGTGCATCGGTCGGTATCACGGTACACTCGGTCACGCACGCACCACCTGACACCCGCGTGCGAAGCGGTGCGAGACCTCGATTCTCTTCATCATCATGACTTGAGGCTGCTGCTGCACCATCCACTCGATCTGGCGCACGCGTGAAGCCATTCGTGTGGTGGTTTGACGTCCGCGCGCTTCGTCTCGACTCGTGGATCTCAAGGGCACTCGGACTCACCACGCTCGACGTAGCCATGTCGGGTTTGTCGTCTCGAGTGATCGTCGTCGCGCGATCTGGGGGCATCCACTGGAGCCGGACGGCCTCGAGCGATCGCCTAGTGCGTGACTCGGCCACCGCTCCATGTCCACATGGCTTCAGTGTCGTTTAGAAAACCACATTTCGTGTGCACCACAAAAGATACAAAAAATATACCTGATGACGAATCTTGCGTGATAACATCTTGCCATTTGTATGCTCTTGCGGAACAGGAGATTTTGATAGTGACGAAAAAGAGGTATAGATACCTACTTTGATACCTACAAATTCTGGCTAATCGAAAATACCTTGATTTTGGCACTAGGGAATCTGCTGTTCCGCAAAACCATACAAAGCCCAAGTAGTTATCGCGCAGGATTCATAATCAAGTGTTTGGGTTTCTGCCGCCAGTTTGGGTTTTGGGTTGTCTTGAACAATCGACAACCCAAAACCCAAATGTTCATGAAGAAACTCATTTTGGATTTGAATTTCTCTAATTGCACGAAATATATTTGAATTGCAAATATATTTGCCTCATCGATCGCTGTCAGCACAGCATACAGTCAAAACGATTGCCGCATTTCGACCAAAACGCGCGAATCAAAGTGGCATAGCAAGCGACTTGCAGGCAAGTTCCCGCCTCATCGATCAGGCGACGACACGCCACTCGCACATCGGCTCCCTCCTCAAGACCTCGACGACCTCGACGACCTCGACGTTGCAACACACGACGACTGCGACAACGACGACACCATCATGGACGGCGGCTGGATCGCGCTCATCGTGCTCGCGAGCCTGTGCGTGCTCTCGGCGCTCTGGACGCTCGTGACTGCGCCGGGCTTCCGCGTGCGCGACAAGCACGTCCTCATCTCGGGTGTGGCGAGGCTTTGCTTGATAGGTATCCTCTACACACATGTCAGTAGCGCGTGTGCTCACACGCATGCTGTTCTCGCATTTGCGTGCCCACACAGGCGCGACGAAGGGGCTCGGCCTCGCAGTCGCAAAGAAGTATGCGAAGGCAGGCGCGAAGCTCTCGCTCGTGGGCCGCTCCATGGAGCGTCTTGAGAGCGCAAAGACAGAGATCCAGGTACGTGTGCTTGCGCGTCTGTGTAGTCTCTCATCTATCGATCTCTCACTTGCGACCTGACTGACTCACTCTGTGGCGTGACGCTCCTACTCGCTTGTGTGTGTGCGTTGACGCAGAAAGCTGCTGGTGACGCCACGGTCTCGATCTTCGTCGCAGTGTGCGACATCGCGGACTTTGACGCCGTCGAGCGCGTCGTGACCGAGGCGAATGCGTTCCACGGCCGCGCGACCGACCACGTCGTGCACGCTGCAGTCGTGATCAAGCCCGGCTACGTGTGGGAGCAGTCGCCCGCCCAGCTGCACAAGGACACTGGTGCGACGTACCATGGTGCGATCCACCTCTTCAAGGTGAGTGCGCGCGACTGTGCCGTCGTAGTGGCCATCGCTACTGGTAGATGGGAACGTCACGTCGCTCACACATGTGGCCGGCCGGCGTCTCGCTTGCTTTGCTTTGTTTTGCTTTGCTAGTGTGCGCTGCCTGCGATGATCGAAGGCGACGTGCGCGGTCGGTTCGTGATCGTGTGCTCTGTCGGCGCGCTCACGACGACGGCCGGCTCGAGCTCGTACAGCGGTCCGCTCTTTGCGCTGCGCGGCTTGGCTGACACGCTCCGGTACGATGGCGTCTTTGGTGATACTGCGGGCTTGAGTGCTCTTGCTGGCACTTACACTGAGACTCACGCGTGTGATGGCTGGTGCTAACGCTCACTTTGCAGCAACGAGATGATCCTGTACGGCATCTCGACGAGCATCTACTTCCCTGGCACCGTGCGCGGAAACCCGAACAAGACGAGTCTTCCGGCGCCGACGTTCGCTGCCAGCGCAGGGCTTCCTCCGCAGACGTACGTTCATTTGCAGTGTGCCTGATGTCCTCGGTCGGCTGCGTGGGACGAGTGGCTTTGATAGACTGAGTGTATGGATGCGGATGTCGTCGCCTCAAGCAGACCAGTGGAGGGCAAGGACAGCTCCGTCGCAAGTACGTTCGTCGGTAGGACAGTGGCTCGTGTGACTTGGACATGTGAGTGCTCACTGCGTGCGCGTGTGTGTTGCAGGCTACCGCACCTTCCCAGATGACGCGGCGACCTCTGTTGCCGAGTACGTCGAGCAATGGCGATGAGCCTGTTTTGCTGAGGGCAGGCTACTCGCTCACTTGCTCACTCGCTTGACTCCTCCTATGTGTGAACAGCTACGACGCGCAAGCCAAGAGCCTCGTCGATGGGCTGTCGGCAGGTGCGTGGCACTTGAATGAGGATGCTCGAACGTGTTGCCGAGCGCGCTGGTACTGATGATGAGCGCATGCGTTTGTGTATGCGATAGGCTACTACTCGATCACGAACTCGTGGAGCGGCTACCTCCTGCGCGTGCTCAACAACGGCACGGCGCCGCGCAAGAACAACGCCGTGGAGTTCCTCTCGGTGTTCTTCATCTCTGGCTACTACGCGCTCGAGACGTTTGTGTACGACCGCCAGCGCGTCGTGGCGCCTGTGTTGCCGAGCTCCGTGACTGGTGCAGCGGTCTAAGCTCTGTGTGCATGGTACGAGAGCACAGGAGCTCTCGCGAGCGAGACAAGCGAGGCAAGAGAACGAGAGCTTGTGCATGTTGAATGGATGAATGGGTGAATGGATGAATGGAGCTGGGGATGTCCATAGTCTCTGTCGAAGCGAGCGAGTGCGTGTCGTTTGGTGCCGTTTGGTGTCGCGAGGACGAGGACAGAAGAGGTCAGTTCGGCACTGGACATAGTGAAGCCAAGTCAATGGCAGTTGCAGCGAGAAGAGAGCGCGATGACTTGATGTTTGTATGCCATCGTGCCCGTCTCACGCAAAAAGTGAGCTAGTTAGAGCGACATGTTCAGACGCTTGAGCGAAGATGTGGAAACGGGTTTTGAATCGCCTCGATTGGGTTTTTCGGGCAAAAGTGGCTCTTCCACACTCTTCCACACCATTGCTCGCGTTTGACTTGAGTTTGTAGGCAGTCGTGGGAATTGCTGGACAGCACCGCTTCGTTTGGAATGGCCACAGCTCACTCTTGAAAGCGATCGATCGAGCGCACACCCGCTCGCTCGCTCGCTCGTCACCTCGCTGCTGCTGCTCTCCATCGCCATGGCGTCTGACCTCTGGTGGCTCGCGCTCCCTGGCGCTGTCGTCGGCATGATCGTGCTGGTGCGTCCCACAACGCTTCTTGCGAAGCTCTCCATGTCTCCTGTGGTGCGCATTCACTCACTCGCTCATGCTGCTCTCTCTCTCACACATGCACAACAGTCGTATGTGATGACGAAGATCCGTGCACCGGGCTTCAAGGTCGATGGCAAGCACGTGTTCATCACTGGCGGCAGCACCGGCCTTGGTCTCGCGCTCGCGAAGAAGTACGCGCGCGCTGGCGCCAAGGTCTCGATCATCGCGCGCAACGTCAGCAAGCTCGAAGCTGCGAAAGCCGAGGTCGAGACTGAGAGCAAGCACAAGACGCCAGTGTTCATCCAGTCGTGCGACGTGACCGACTTTGCCGCTGTGCAGGACGCAGTGAACGCCGCCGTGGCGTTCCACGGTCGCGCGACGGACCACGTGCTGTGCTCGGCCGGACTGTCGCACCCTGGCTACTTCCTCGACGCGGACGTCAGCGTGTTCCACAAGATGATGGACCTCAATTACTTTGGCACGCTCCACACGATCAAGGCGGCGCTGCCAGCGATGGTCTCGCAGGGCGAAGGCGGGCAAGTCGTGCTCGTGAGCTCAGGACTCGCGCTCATCTCGTGGATCGGCTACTCGCAGTACTCGGGCTCCAAGTACGCGACGCGCGGTCTCGCGGACGCTCTCCGGAACGAACTGAAGCTGTACAACATCCGCGTGAGCATCTTCTACCCTGGGAACATCGACTCGCCGGGCTTCCTCGAAGAGGAGAAGACGAAGCCAGAGGAGACCAAGACGATCGAAGGCATCACGGAGCTCACGCACCCTGACAAGGTCGCGCAGTCGCTCATTGACGGCATCGCCGACGGTCAGTTCAGCATCACGAACGAGATCATGATCTTCTTCCTCCGCGTCATTGCGAACGGCGTTGCGCCGCGCCACAACAGCGTGCTCGAGATGGTGCTCTTTCCGATCATCATGCCGATCCAGATCGGCTTTGGGCTCTTCATGGACTTCACGGTCTCGCAAGCCGCGAAGAAGAAGAACAAGGACAAGAAAGAGTAAGTCGAGGGACAGCAGGCTTGGTGATCGGTAGGGAGAGAGAGAGTCGTGTACTGAGAGAGAGCGAGAGAGGGCGAGAGACTGGATGTGGGCTGATACATACTACCTCTGTACGTGCAAACGTCGGCGCATGAACGGCAGAGTGGATGAATAGGCAGGAGGCATGTACTTCCGCGCTGCTGATCCATCATCCGCGTCGCTTGCTCAGTCGCCACGAGTCGGGCGGGTTGAATCGGTCGTACAGCGGCTCGATCTTCTCATTGCGCTTGCGCTTCGTGAGCTTCGTCGGGTCGCCTTTCTTGAAGAACGCCGGCGCGAGCTCAACGAGCCACTTGGGCTCGATCGTCATGATGTTGCGCATGTACTCCTTCGTCGTGAGCACGAGTTCGTGGTAGAGCACCCACTCGGGGCTCTTGTTGAACAGCGCACTCGACGGGTGGATGTACACGGGCTGGCCTTCGACCATCGTCCGGTAGCCCTCTTGCGGATCCTTCTTCGCCGTGTTCGCAAAGTACCCAGCGACGATCGCACGGCGGACCTTGTTGAAGTTCTTCCCGCACGACACGACGTCCATTTTGTAGCGGTCGAGGATCGAGAGGAGCTGCTTGCGCACGTCCTGCGCGCGGCGGATCGCTCGCGCTTGGATGAAGTTATCGTAGCACCACGGGTTCGAGAACTTGGAGTTCTTCCACGCTTCGTAGACTGCGAGGAGCGTGAGGTGGTCGCCCTCGGGCTGGTGGAACTTGGCTTTCTTCTGATCCGCTTGCGCTTGCTTCTCCTTCGGACGGAAGAAGACGGTCTCGACCGACATCATCGCGACGATCGTCAGCACTTCTTCGGAGCACCCGAGCACGACGGACGTGAGCAGGACCTTAGCGTTCTTCGGCTCAACTGGGAACTCGGCCATCTTCTTCCCGAGGCGCGTGAGCAAGCCTTCGTCATCGAGCGCACCGAGTGCGTACAGGTTCTCGAGCGCCATCACAAGCGCTTGCTGCGGCGGCGGGTCCATAAAGTCAAAGCCCATGAGGTCGTTGATGCCCATGGCTTTGAGCTGCAGCACGACTGAGCCAAGGTTCGCGCGCTGGATCTCCGGTACAGTCGTCGAGAGCATCTCGTTCTTGTACGCATTCTCTGTGTACAGGCGGTAGCACTTGCCTGGGCCTGTGCGTCCAGCACGCCCTGCTCGCTGCCGCGCCGATGCTTGCGAGCACGGCACGACAACGAGCGAGTCCATGCCGATCTTGGAGTTGAACGCGTTCTGCTTGCAAAAGCCCGGGTCCACGACGTAGTAGATGCCGTCGATCGTGAGCGACGCTTCGGCGATGTTCGTCGCCACGACGCACTTGCGCGACCCCTTTGGCGCAGGCTCAAAGATCCGCGACTGCATCTCAGACGGCAGTGCGCCGTAGACTGGCAAGATGATGAGCTCTGGCGCAAGCGCACGCTCTTGGAGCGCTTTGATGCGCTGGTACAGCACTTCGCACGCTGTGTCGATCTCCTCTTGACCCGTGAGGAACAAGAGGATGTCGCCTTCAGGCTCCGACAAGTGGATCTGCATCACACAGAGGAGCGACGCGTCGAGGTAGTCGAGCTCCGGCTCCTTGGTGTACAGGATCTCAACAGGGAACGTCCGGCCGGGGATCGTGAAGATCGGACAGTCAAAGAAGTAGCGCGAGAACTTCTCCGCGTCGAGCGTCGCCGACGTGACGATGATCTTGAGGTCCTTGCGCTTGCGCACGAGGTCTTTCAAGAGCCCAAAGAGCACGTCCGTGTTGATCGTGCGCTCGTGCGCTTCATCGAGCATGAGCGCACTGTACTTCGACAGCATGTTGTCGGCGAGGTACTCGCGCAAGAGCATACCTTCGGTCATGTACTTGATCACAGTCTCTGGCGACGTACAGTCTTCAAACCGCATCGAGTACCCGACCTCTTGTCCGAGCTCGCACCCAAACTCCTCCGCGACGCGCTTTGCTACCGACGACGCCGCGACACGACGTGGCTGCGTACACCCGATGATGCCAGTCGACGTGAGCCCCATCTCGGCCATGTACTGCGTCATCTGCGTCGTCTTGCCAGAGCCCGTCTCGCCGATCACAACCAGGACTTGGTTCTCAGCGATCGCTTTCATGAGCTGCCGCTTGAGCTTGTAGACTGGGAGACTCTCGCGCTGCTCACGGATCGTCTTGTTCGACACGATGCCGTACGAGAGGTTCTTCCCAACGCTCTTCTGCTTCCACTCGGGCATCTCGAACGTCGAGCCCATGTTGATGCCGCGGAGCTCCTGTGCAAAGTGGCGCTCACCGGCTTCTGGCATCGGGTCTTCCCACGGCCGGTTCAGGTCTTTCGGGATCGAGTCAATGAGCTGGTTCGCCTGTGTCTGCCGCAGCTCGCGGCGCTCTTTCGCCAAGTTCGACTGCGTCATCGCCGCGCGCTGCATCGACCCATCGGGGTTCTTCACGATCTTCACGGGCGACGCTTCGCGGTTCAGCAATGTCTGGCCGCGCAAGAAGATCGGCTCGTCTTCGTTCAGCTCGACCTCAAAGTTCTCCTCCGTCGCTTCGATGTCGAGCAAGCCGTGGTCTTCGTCGAACGTCGGGTAGTCCTCGATCGAGAGCACGCCCGAGTTGATGAGCTGCCGCGCTTCCCAGCGCTCCGGCGACGACATGCGCTTTGCTGCGCGCTGCGGCTTGCTATCGTCGTCGTCGTTGTGCTGGTGTGAGCTGTGCATCCCAGGCGCAGACGGGTTGATCCACGACCGGTGGTCGCTCGCACTCTGCTCCATGCGCGCGCGCTGTGCACCGTCGTTCGACCGCATCGGCATGAGGTCCTGTCCGGTGCGCTGATCGACGTCCCGGACTGAGAGCGAGAGCTTCCCGCCAGTGTTTGAGATCACTTTGACTTTGACCGACTGGCCGCGACGGAACTGGTCCTTCACGTTCGTCACGCGCTGCGCCGAGAGGTTCGACACGTGCACGAGCCCCTCCTTCCGGTCGCTCCCGCTCACGCCTTCGAGCTCGACAAACACACCAAAGTCCATGGTCTTGGTCACGCGACCGTCGTAGATCCCGTACAGCTCGACTTCGCGTGGTGCTTGAGTCCGGCTACTGCGGCTGCTGTAGTCGTCACGGCGGAACTGGTCGCGCGACGCGCGCTCGCGTCCAAACTCGTCGCGGTCATCGCGGCGCGAGCGGTCATCGTCGCCATACCGACTGCTGGTATGGCGGCGATCGCGATCACGGCCCTCGGAGCGCGAGCGCGAGCGGCGACTTCGACCACGGCTGCTGTCGTCACGCCGACGATCGCGCTGCTCTGCGCTGCGACTGCGCCGCTGGTATCTGCTGTCGCCGACACTACTGCGTGCATTACGCGAGTCTCTGTGGCTGCTGCTGCTACTGCTAGTCGCAGCAGCGCTCTTGCTGCTCGGCGCACTGTCCTCAATGTCAGCGCCAGCAATGTCTTTCGCACTGAGCTGCTCGTTCTCGCCGATCGCGTGCTTCTTCGCAGCTGCTTTGTTTGCCGCTGCTGCGCGTGCAGGCGCCTTGCCTTTGCTCCCGGGCTTGAGCGGCGCCATGGTGTTCACGATGCGGTAGAGGTTCTCAGCGAGCGCCGGCTGCAGCGGCAAGTCGTTCTCTTTGATCGACGCGAGGAAGCGCGCGCTACTGGCGCTCTCGCGCACCATGTCGATGATGAACTCGGCGAGCGTCTTGTCGCTCATACCGAGGTGGTTCTCGAGCTCCGTGCAGATCTTCGAGACCAAGCTGAGCTCCTGAAGCTTCTCCATCGCGCCAGACAAGTGTGTGCGCAGTGGCAGATGTGCTCAGCTGGTGTGGGCAGACTGCTGCTGCTCAATGCGCTTGCTTCGTGGAGTCGACGCTGCTCGACGTTGGCGCTTGCTGCTGCTGCTGCTGCTGCTGGTTGCGAGCGCGTTGTCCCCCTTTGGTTCAAAGCGACGTAATGCGAGATCTGGAGCGTCTCAAAGTGCGATCCAAAACGTGGTCTAGAGCGATATGTGTGGTCCACTCGACACAGATCAGCCGATCCCTTGGTTTCTGCTCTACCATTTGCAAAGGACATTGCGTGTGACGCACCTCGTTTGGCCAGCGCGTCACAGAGCCAAGTCGGCTCGAATTGCACAATGCAGCATACAGATCCTAAAATACGCAAGAAGTAGTCTCCACGTTTCTATATCATCAGAATAGTCAGCATTCCTTTCATAAAACAGAAATAGTAGCCTTCAAAACACAAATAGCTGCAAATATAGCCATGCGCCTGTCGTGCGCGCAAATTCAAGCTCGCATTGTCCCACAAAAGAACAAAAGTGGCGATATTTTCTGAAAAATCGACTCGTTTTTTCTACATGTATGAAAAACGGAGCGCCATTGCCCATTGCTCATTGCAGCGATCGCCACTAGCGCCAACCTAGCCGCAGCGACTCACTCGAACGCTACGCTGCTGCTGCTGCTGCTGCCACCGTCGTCGCGCTCGCTGGACGAGCTCTGTGCGCCGCCGCCGCCGCCGCCGCTGCTGCTGATGGAGAACTACCCCGCGATGATGCACGCCGGTGGCGCGGTGAGCGCTGCCGCCGCTGCTGCTGCGTCGGCGTTCGCTGCGTTCGCCGACGACCTCAGCAGCCACAGCACGAGCGAAGATCAGACCTTGCACGACGACGCGGCGTCGTCGCCGACCGGCTCGTCCGAGTCGTCGAAAGACAAGTGGCAGCCCAAGCGCCACGTGTGCGAGATCCCGGACTGCGGCAAGAGCTTTGACTCGAAATGGGCACTCATCAGGTACGACAACGACGAGTACGCGTTATAGGCAGTCATTGCGTCAACGCATGCATGCGAGCGTGTGACACCTGTGCAGACTGCATCGCGCATACGCTTGTGTGTACGCTCAGCACTCACATGCGCGGACCTCTCTTCTTATCCGTGGCTCGCGCGTCCAGACACATCCGCGTGCACACTGGCGAGAAGCCGTTCCCGTGCTCGTTCCCAGACTGCGACAAGTCGTTCGCAGAGAAGTCGGCGATGACTCGGTGCGTCATGTGTGCACGGATCGATCGCTAGCAGACGCTTTGGTCGGAGACACAGACGCTCACAATGCATGGATGCCATGCGCGGAGCAGCCACTTGCAGACGCACTCGCGCGACAAGCCGTTCAAGTGCACGTACTCGGGCTGTACGAAGAGCTTCAAAGGCAAAGACTATTTAGGTGCGCGCTCACTCGTGCTGGCTGTGCTGCGCTGGTGCTCGACTTCCAGTGGTCTGACGGATGGTGTTTGCATATCCAGAATTCCACTTGAAAATCCATGCCGAGGGCAATCCGTACGCGTGCGAGCACCCAACGTGCTCGAAGACGTTCTGCAGTCCCAAGAGCCTGAAGAAGCACATTCGGCTGTGGCATAACCCCGGCGGCAAGAGCACGTCCATGTACGTCTATCGCTCTGTCGGCATCGAGCTAGCTCGTGGGCAGTCGAAGCTCATGGCTCACGCACACAAACACACTGTGTGTGATCTGTCGGTCGTGACGTGACGCCAACGCAAACAGGGAGCAGCAGCTGCGCGAGCGCATTATCAAGATGGCGACGCGGAACAAAGAGAAGACGCGCAAGTTCGAAGCAACGATCCGCAACTTGATGGAGGAGAACGAGATGCTCAAGCGGCGGATGCTCGAGCTCGAGAAAGCGCTGCCGAAGCGGTCTTGAGGCACGCGAGGCGCGTCTGTTTGCTCTCGCGCGCGCTCTCTCTCTCTCTCTCTTCACACCATGAGTGCTCCCTTCGTTCTTGGATATGCTGCAGTCCGTGGCACCACCCAGCAGTGCTGCGCACTCAGTCGCTTGCTCTGGTCCCCAAGCACAGCATCGGACGACCGCATGCAGGAGAGCAAGCGAGCAAGTGAGCGAGCAGCCAGCGTTCGTACTCAAGCAAATGTAATCGTGAGTTGTGTCCAGTGCCTCTGCGCGCACGTGTCTGCGGCCACCTGGATGCTGTGTCAGTCAGTCGGGCGAGCTCTAGCCGGAGCTGGGCATCCGTTGCATGCATCGTGTCGGGCTCGGAACACCAGAAGTGGTTCGTTCTCGCTATCCATCTCGACGCTCGGTGCGATGGTCGGCGTCTCGCTGATGCACGGCGATCTCCGCGAGTCGCTGCGTCGCTACGTCTGGATTCGCAAGCAGCGTCCTGCTCGTGAACAGCGACGTACGACACCATCGAGAGGAGCAGCTGTCGTGCCAGTCCGCGCACTCTCTTCACTACACTGTGTGCGACTTCGCGAGACTCGGACCAGCGCACACCGCACAAGACCATCCGCCGCAGTGCGCGTGAATGCAGTCGAGACGAGTCCTCCGCTACGATCTCCAGACTCCGCGGCACCGTCGCGCCTTCGTCGTGCGCAGACGAGCACTCGAGCTCCTGAGTGCGTCCTCTGCCTCCCCTGCCACACCCACTCACTCAGCGCTTGACCCAACGACTCGACCACTAGAACATGAACGCGCACTTGGTCATTGGGAGCACACGAATGGACGCTACACGCACTGGCTGCGACCTTCACACAGTCTTCTGCGCGACTGCCGCCTTCTGCTGCCGCTTCTTCGCAGCCTGCCCGACCACAGAGTCCATGAAGAAGCCAAAGCCGATCTGGATCGCAAACGACAGCGGCAGCAGCACTGCTTCGAGCATGCTGTTCGCACGCGGTGCATTGCCGTTCGCGAGCATGCGCACGACGAAGAGCAGCGGTTCGTTCGTGATGCTGAACTGACCGTCGGCGATACCGTCAATGAGCGACTGCGCGACGACATCTGGGTGAAGCAGCTCGCTCGCGCCTTCGATCACCTTTGTCTCCTCGGGCTTGTTCTTCGCCTCTTCGACGTACATGGGCGTGTCGATGTTCCCAGGGTAGAAGATGCTCACGCGGATGCTGAACGGCGCGAGCTCTCGGCGCAGTGCGTCCGCAAGACCGCGCGTGGCGTACTTGGAGCCGGCGTAGTGCGTGAAGCCGACCCACGAGATGAGCGCCAGCGCTGAGCTCACGAGCACGACCTGTCCGCCTTCGCGCTGCTTCGCCATTGCTGGCAGCGCCGCCTTGATCGCGTGGACCGTGCCAAAGTAGTTCACGTCCATGATTTGCTTGAACAGCCGCACGTCGGTCTCGAGGAAGTAGTCAGGCAGCGAGATGCCTGCTGAGCAGACCACGTGGTCCGTCGCGCGACCGTGGAACGCCACGGCAGCGTCCACTGCGTCCTGCACAGCAGCAAAGTCCGTCACGTCGCACGACTGGATGAACACTGGCGTCGTGTGCTTGCTCTCAGCCTCGATCGCAGCTTTCGCAGTCTCGAGGTTCTCAATGCGGCGCGCAATGATCGAGACCTTGGCGCCAGCGCGCGCGTACTTCTTCGCGAGCGCGAGACCAAGGCCGGTGCTGCCGCCAGTGATGAACACGTGCTTGCCATCGACCTTGAAGCCCGGCG
The DNA here is from genome assembly GCA_023333885.1 of Globisporangium parvum. Lineage (NCBI taxonomy): Eukaryota > Oomycota > Peronosporomycetes > Pythiales > Pythiaceae > Globisporangium > Globisporangium parvum. The sequence goes on from JAASFT010000112.1 coordinate 36,244, forward strand.
CGTGGATCTTCGTCATCACATACGACTGTCATAGATGGATGCAGATAGCGAGATAGAGAGAGCGCGCACTTGATGTGAGCAGCAGCAGATCGTCACGAGCCGCACGTGGGATGCACGCAAGACTCACCAGCACGATCGTCACGAGCACGACGGCTGCGACTGCGACGCCGATCCACCAGAGATGTGCAGCCATGCTGGCGTCGTCGTCGGGCGGAGCGGGGGAGTTGCGGAATGAATGACCGAGCGAGCGCGAATGCGAGGGAGTCGCTTGTCTCGAGACCGCATCGTCCTCGCACGGCCGTGCTCACGACGACCACGCACATCATTATGCCCTCCTGACAAGCGTATCTACACTCGGTCGCAGAAACAGAGTACCATTCTATTCCTACTCAACCATACATTCATCAAATTTCTGGCAACACTGTGATGTGATTTGTTTGGTGCTGACACGAAGTCGCTCTATTCAAGAGGGAAAGGAAAGCAGCATCTAATCTCAAGTGCGTGATTCGTCGCCTCCTTGACCATCAGACGAGTCGCGCTTGCGCAGAGCCGGGTGACGTGATGCGGTTGTTCGGAGCGCTTGCTGCTCACGTCTCCGCTAGCCACTCCAGGCGTCCAGGCGTCCAGGCGTCCAGGCGTCCAGGCGTCCAGACGCCAGGCTGCAGACTCCAGACTCCAGACTCGACTCGAGCACGCTGCATCCTCCATACTAGTATTCAAATAACTAACCGAGTGGAACGCACGACGGCTGGCGGACTGACTGCCCTCTGCCCTTCCGTCTCGGGCTGCTAGACCTGCTACTGGCTCGGATCGTAGGACACGCTCAAGCGCTCAAGCGCTCAAGCGCTTATGCGCTGCGGGGCTTTGGACCGCCTGCAGTCTTTGCCATAATGATCTGGTCCACGCGCAGCACTGTGATCGCTGCGTCCGCGCCGAGTCGGATCGCCGACAGCTTGGTCTGCAGGTGGTCCCAGATGCCCTTACTTAACGCATCGTTGATCACGTGCGTCTTCTCTTCATCCTGTGAGGTCGGTTCGTCCATCAAAGCAGCGACGACACAGTCAGTACGCTGGCATCATTGCGCATCATACAGTACAAGCCACCTCATGCATCACAGCAGCAGCAGCAATACAGCAGTTGACGTACATCGACGTCGACACCAGCGTTCACGTGGCCCGCAGCGTGCGCGGCGTACAGGCTCGAGATCACTTCGGTCGCCATCTTGCCAGCGTTCTCGGCCAAGATGCGCGGCACGATCTCCAGCGCGTCACCAAACTTCTTGATCGCGTACTGGTCGAGACCTGGCGTCGCTTCGCCAAAGCTCTTGACCTGGCGCGACAGCTCGACTTCGGTCGCACCAGCGCCAGCGACAAAGCGCGGGTCCTTGCACGCTGCCTTCACGCAGTTCACACCGTCGTCTACACATCCCAGTCGTCAGTATCAGCCAGCGAGCTTCGCAAGAAGGCGCGAGCACTCGCTCTAGCACGAGCAACCGTACCGATCGCACGCTCAATGTCGTTCAGGACGTTGTCCGTGCTCGCGCGGAGGATGATCGTCGAGATCTTGGCGTCCTCCTGCTCCTGGTTGAACACCGTCACCTTCTTCCCACCGATCTCCTTCACGCTCACGCTGTCGCAAAAGCCCATCTCATCGGGTGTCGGCGCTCCGAGACGCACGAGCGCATTCGCGTTCACTGCGCGGCACAGACGGCGGAGCTCCCACTTGGACTGGATCTTCACCGCGAGCAAGTTGTACTTCTCGAGGAAGTGCAGCGCCATCTCGGAGATCGAGCCGCCCGAGACCACGACACTCGCGCCGCTGTCGGCAATGCCGCGGATCGCTTCCTCCAGCCGCTGCTCTTCGCCCTTGTTGTAGTTCATGAGCTCATCGGCGTCTTTGATCAAGACCGTGCTCTTTGCCTCGGTCGCCGAGACTTCAATGCCGCAGCCAAACACTGCGACCTTGGCGTTCAACGCGCGCTTGACGTTCCCCTCCGTGTCGCGCTGCACGACCATGCCCTTGATGACCGTCGAGTCGTAGAGGTTCCCGCCGCGGATCTTGCACACGCGGATGTTGTCGACGTTGATGCTCGGCTTCTTTGGCGCGCTTGGCATGACGTTCAGCGCAGCGTCCGCCACGAGCTTTGCGAGCAAGTCTTCGTAGCCGTACTGCTTCGACGCAAGAGCAGTCTTGATGCCCTTCTGGAGCTCGGCGCTGTCGCGAATGTTCGTGATCTGGACCGACTGGAGCGTCTCGAGCACTTGGATGCACTTTTCGTACGCTTTCTGGTACCCCATGACGATCTCGCTCGCGTGCAAGCCCATGCGCAAGAGACTCGCAGCTTCGAGGAGCAGCTCGCCAGCGAGCGAGACTGCGAGGCACGTGCCGTCGCCAAAGTCGTTCTCCTGCATCTTGGCGGCCATGACGACCATGCGCGCTGCTGGGTGGATCACTTCGAGCTCTTTCACGATCGTCGCCGTGTCGCTCGTGACAAAGATCTTCTCGAGGTGGTTGATCACGAGCTTGTTCATGCCGTTTGGACCGAGCGACGACCGCGTGATCGCAGCGAGCTGCTTGACAGCGTCGATGTTCTTTGCCACGGCTTCATCGACGCCCTCAAAGTGCTTGTGCCCATCTTTGAGCAGCGACGAGAGCCCGCCGGCGACGTTCAATCCCATAGACTTGGACATGGCAGCGTACGTGTATGTATGTGCGTGTGCGTGTGCGTGAGCGTGTGAGGAGGGGAGGTAGCGACGGCGACAGCGACAGCGACGACGACGACGGATGCGTGCGGGGTGGCGGCGGCTCGCTCGATCTTCTCGCTTGCTCTGCTGCTGTTGCTGCTTGTGGGCGAGCTCGAAATCTGACCCCCACCACCACACAGTTCGCAATTCGATTGTTTCCATGTAATCCAGAGCTACAACTCGAATCGTCTCTTGCTTTGTGCGGTCAATCACCTCGACTTTATCACTATCAAAACATTCGCTGCGTTCACCACTGCCTGCAACCACGCAAGCTCCTGAGCAAACTCGTGGTCGAAGCGCGTGCGTCTGTTGACGGGAGCGATCGGAATGGCGCAGCAGCAACCTCAGACCTCTGGACTGACTGCTTGAGTTCGATGTGGTCGTGTGCGATCGCTAGGCGCTGATCAAGAATGCCGGCGACTTCCCGTTCCTCTC
>JAASFT010000113.1:0-39379 GCA_023333885.1 Globisporangium parvum
CCAGTTCTCGGCGACGATGCCGCGCAGCACAGCTTCGTTCCGGTCGTGCACAGTCGTGAACGACGCGTAGACGCTCGACTTCTCCGGCGGGATCTCGCTCTCGGCGATCCACTTGCCGCATGCGAACTGGTAGAAGTCGTCGCACGGATCGACGCGGTCGTCGATCATCGCTGCGACGTCGGCTGGGAAGGCGTCGTCTAGTGCGCGCAGTGCGGAGCCGTCGAGTGCGTTCTTGATCTGGTTCCGACGCACGACCAAGTACACAATGAGCAGGAACAGCACCGTCATGAACACGAGCGCGGCCATGAAGAGCGCTGGTGCGCGACGTCGCGGAAAGAACATGCCAGTAGCGTCGTCTGGATCGTCGAACTGCTCGTCGGCGTCAACGTCCGTGGCAAACCGCGTGTCTTCGTCTGCGCCATCGCTGTCATCGTCGTCGCCAGTGCTAGTTCGCAAGTGGGTAGACGTTGCGGTAGCTGCGCGCTTGCGACTGACGCCCTTTTCCGGATCGTGCGCGTCGTCGCCAGAGCCGCGCACAGCGAGCTTGCTGTACTCCTGCTTTGTGAGCTTGCGCGCCATCGTTGTGGCGAAGATCGCAGCTCGTGCTGCTGTTGGTGCTCGTGCTGCGGACGCGCGAGTGAAGGCGAACTCGAGAAGCGCCGCCGCCTCAAGTGACACCAGTACCGACGGCTCGATCTGGTCGATGATGTCAATGTCGATGTCAATCACAGCACAGGGTCCTCACACACACACACAGAGCTCTAAGCTCCAGCAGTAGCAGCGCCTGCACGTACGACTTCACACAGCTCGCACAGATCTCTTCACACAACAGCTGTGCACGTACACCGCGCTTTCTTCACTATTAAAGCCAACTGCTACGCCCTCCGCGCTTTCTTCATTATCAAAGTAACATTTGCCAGGTCCACATACTGAAATCAAAATAAACGCGACAGTGCGTTAAAACTGAAGTATAGGAGAGATGACCTCGTATACAGAAACAGGTGCCTAAATGTTACTTCAAACAAAATCGTTGAGCGGATACTAGTTACACATTCACAGCGACGTAAGCGGCGCGGCCCTCGTACTCGTGCTCGACAAGTTCGCTCTGCGTCTGGCATTCAACAGCGTGCGCGGCATGAGCCGCTGATGGCCAACACGATCCAGTCGTACTTTGGAAATGTATAGAGTCGCTACCTAGACATCCACGAACAGATGCGTGCTCGGTGCGAGCGCAAGGTACAGAGAATCGCTCCAGCCATCGAGACGCTCTGCGCAAATCGAAGCGACTCCAGCGTAATCAATGCACCTACGTGTACGAAGAATGACCTCGAGGCGCGAGCTACGTCGCTTTACGAGCACGCGACGTCACAACGCGACTTCGAAAATGCAGCTCTTCTCAACTTCCTGTGGTAGTTGTTTGGTCGAAGCTCAGACGCCTTGTGGCTGCACAAATCGCACCTCTTCGTGTATCCGGGTAAGTGTGCGCAATATCAGGACCTTGAGGCGATATCAAGCATTGGATTAACAGAGACTTGCTGCAAATGGTGTTTTGTTCATTTCATTCAAGAGAATGAAGACAGCGATCGAGCAGGGCGTCGCAATGATCAAAGATCGCAATAGCTTCGTTGCGTTCCCAGTGCACTCGCTTGCCGTCGCGACTGCGATGCAGGCGGCACCGCCAGCTCCACAAGGGTCGAGCTCGCTACAGGAGGACGCTTATGATGAGACCACAAATTTGATGCAGCATATTTCGCAACGTAGGAAGCATCCAACCTTTACCACGAGCCACGAGCAACCTCGTTCAAGCGCGCCAGGCATCCACACATACGTGAGCCGTTTGCTACAGCAAGTGAGCGCGCAAAGGGTAGGTGATGGCGTACCGTTGACGCCTGGGCTGACTTCACGCTCATTTAGTCGAGGAGCCGCACAGCGCGAAGTGTTCAGTGATGCTGCACTATCCAGACATGCGCGAGTTGCAACCCAACAGTCCAACACGCGTCGCGCTCGACAGGCGATGACAGCTATCAGCGTGTAAGAATACGAGATGATGGCTTGGTCGCTTACCGTGTGCAGCACAATGGCAAGCCAAAACTGCCAAGCGAGCGCGCAGTTCGATCCTCCAGACCACGAGACTAGATGACTCGTTGAGCCCCTGCTCGAGTAGAACAGGATGCTGTTAGACCAGACAAAGGAGCTCGCGTGCCACAGTGACAAGCTGGAGCAGCAACTACGACATCAGTCGAGAGTGGCGGCGCAGTCAGACCAACCGGAGCCAGCCAAGGCGTTAGCAGCAGTGCCTGCACATGTGCCTTCCTGCAGCAACAGTGACCGTGACACACGCAAACGCTAACGAAACGCAGCACGAACAAGTCTGCTCGCCTTTTGGTGTGAGTGGTTCAACGAGTTGCCGTGGAAGCAGCAGGACCGGTTCGCGACATACAGCGCACTGTTGCTTACATGAAGCTCTCCCTCGTCGACGGTATGGAGCGCAACGGTCTTCTCGTAGATCACATCGCAGAGTTCACAGCGCTATTGGATAGTGACAACGTACACCGCCCACACCCGAGCGAGAGACGCACCCCTTCTGACATCGCCGCTAGTTTGAGTGAACGCCCAGCTTCTCCCTGTCGTGACCTAACTAACTGTCGCATGGCAAGGCGCAACAGGTGCAGATCACACGCATTGATCAACTCAACACCTTGCATCGCTGCTAAGAGCCAAAGTCGACAGAAGACTGCTGCCGCACTCATTGCGGTTATTTCTATTGCGCATCCTCTGCTTTAGCGAAAGCCAGTCACTCAGGGAATAGCTTTAGTGAAAGCCAGTCATTCACGGGATAGTCGCGGTATCTGCGTCGACTGAAACCCGACAAGCAAGACAGGTGAGTGTGTGTACGAAAGGTAGGACAACATCGGTGTCGATGTCTTCAGAATATGTACAAGAGCCAACGAACACTTGGCTTGGCGACGAGCTCCAAAGATTTCATGTTGTTTTATAGCGTGGAGTGCGGTAAGATGTACTGCTCTGGTTGTGCCAGACTACTGTGCTGACTCTCAATTGAACTTTCGGTATCGATCGAGCAGCAACAACAAGCGATACTGGGTCTTCTTGCGTCGCGCACGGGTTGCTTGAACACAGGCGACGCCATAGGCCTCAGTGCGAGCTCACCTCATGCCTCGATGATAGCCCCGCCGTTGAGCAAACGGCGCATCCGCTGCCACCTGGCGAAGCAGCATCTTGTCCATGACTATCTGTTGTGATGTAGGTGCTTTGGTCGAAATGTTGTTTTGTACATATCGACTTTGTAGAATATCAGAGCTCAAACCGATACGGTACCGGTTTGAAACTCGGTTAGTCGATCGATCCAGCTCAGTGGATTCGGCACTGCTGAACACATGGTGTATTCAAGTCCAATTGAAGCTCTCGAATCTCGCTCGGATTCGTTGTCCTCCGACTTTCTCAGGCACGAATCCTGCTCACATTCACGTAGCAGTCGAAGAAGGCCACGCCAAACCAAACCAACGCCGCTCACACAACTCAAGTCGAAGGCCGCGAAGCACGTCCAGACGTCAGGCACGCAGCAGCACAGCAAGCGCACACCCGCATCTACAGCAAGCGCGGCAGGCGAGCCATTGAAAGCAAGAGACGATGAAGTTCGGCAAGCGCATGCGCGGACTCGCGTCCAAGGAGTGGGAGAACGACTACGTCGACTACAAACACCTCAAGCAGCAGATCCGACACCTCCAGCAACAGCAAGACAAAGAGACACCGCGAACAGGGACCAGCGCCACACAGGTGTTCACTGCGCTGCTCGCACGCGAAATGGACAAGATCAACGCTGCGCACGCGACGATCCAGGAGCAGATCGAGTACGTCGATCTCGTGACGCTGCGCAGTGCGCTCGGCAATCGCTGGGTCCTCTCGCCAGCGAAAGCGCGGTCGCTCCTGCTCGATGCGATCGAGTTGTCGCACAAAGTCGACGCGTTCCGGCGCTTCGTCGTGCTCAACAGCCTCGCGCTCGTGAAGATCAGCAAGAAGTTTGACAAAGCCATGGGCGGCACGACAGTCCGCGCCGACGTCCTCGACGCGCTCAAGCACCAGGCGTTCTACGACGACGCGTGCCTCGACCGCATCTGCGCCGACGCGAGTGCGCTCACAGACCGCATCATGCTCTGTGTGCTCCCAGACGGGAACTTTCGCATCGACCAGACCGCTGTCGCGTGTCCGATCTGCTTGAGCGTGGACGTGAAGACGCCGATCACGCTCGCGTGCGCGCACGCGTTCTGCTGGTCGTGCCTCTCGAAAGCCGCCGAGCACCGATTCAACTCGTGTCCGCTCTGCCGCCAAGCGCAGTCGCTCGATCCGCGCTACTACGAGATCGATGGGCTCGTGAAGCGCTTCAAGCGCGCGTACAGCTTTGTCGAAGTCGGCTTGGACCGCGCGCCGTTTGCATCGTGCCGCATGCGCCAGATCCTCGCCGAGGCGTTTGAGCTCGTGAACGCGTACTTGAGCGAAGTCGACGCGCAGTACGCGTCCGTGTCGCCGCCTGCGTCGGTCTGTGGCGACGCGTCCGAGGCGTCGGCAGTCGTGCCACCAGCGACAGTCGCCACAGTCGTTCTGGAGCCTGCCAGCGCAGATGGCGACACCAGCAGCAGCAGCAGCAGCAGTGCGAAGAAAGCCGCAGTGTCGACAGACGAGCTCGCAGTCGCCGTGAGCAGCGACGACAGTGACGACGCACAAGCCGAGCCAGAGCCCAAGCCGCTGACTGCCAGCCCAGTCATGATGGTCCTCGACAGCGCATTCGAGCGCGGCGACCCAGTCGAGATCTTCTCGCACGGCCACTGGTACCCCGGCATGGTCATGCAGTGCAACGCTGACGCGACGTACTCGGTGCTCTGGTGGGTCCACGACAACTCGCAGCGCTTTGGGCAAAAGGTCGCGCGGTCGCAGCTCCGCGAGCCGTTCTTTAGCGACACGGACGACGACGCGAGCAGCAGCGCGCTCTACGACGCCGCCGCAGATGTGTGGCGCACAGCGACCGAGTGGGCGCTCGAGCCATTTCGGCGCCTCCGGTCGCTCTCGTCGACGTCCGAGCGCGTCGCGTCCTAAGAGCTCGAGTAGCTGCACACGTCCATTGTAATCTAAGCGTATCTTGTCTTCGTCCGTCCATCGTTCCAGCTATCACTACGTCGTGCAGGCGTCTCCCATCGACAGACTCTCGCGCACTGTTGCTGGCGCTGGTGCGTCACGCACAGATCGATAAATAGCCAGCGCGCGTCGAGCTGCTCGACAGTGTTGTCACTGCTGCTGCTGCTGTCCTCAACGCCCTCGCTCACTCGTCTGTGTCGTACGGTGCCGATGCGCTGGCGCTAGCGAGGACGCCGTACTGCGTCTCGTCCGCGAGCTTCATCGCACTGATGCTGTCAAACACCCACTGCGCATACGAGCGACGCATCATAAAGGATCACGTAGTCAGTCAACTCGTCCGCCATCGCTCGCTCGCTCGCTCGCTCTCAAGTCGCACGCACCTTGGCCGTGACAACGCGCACGCCAGTGCGCAGTGCGCGTCGAAAGAGCGAGCCGTCGCCGCAGATGCACAGGTCGACGACCGAGATCTGGTTGCAGATCTACCCACACAGTCCCCATAGCGTGTCAGAGCAAGCCGTCGTCGTCCCACAGCACCAACGCCACCACAACTAGGACGCACCTCGCCACCGGCGCACTGGAGCAGACTCTGCAGCACTTCGCGCGACGGCTCGACGTTCGAGCCGACAAAGAACTTCATGCTCTTGAAGATCTGCCGCGCCGACGGGTTCTGCCGCGCGACCTTGTTTGCGTACATCGAGAGCTCGTAGTCGGTCTCTGGGAGCCACTGCTCTTGCTCCAGCGACGCAAAGACCCAGGCTTCTGACACGATCCATGCGCCACGAGCGATCGCAAACAGCACTTTGATCGTCCGCTTCGTGTCTTCGCCGCCAACGATCAAGTGCGTCACGGCGGCAGCGTAGTCGACGCTCTTGACGACGCGCGCTTTGCGGTACCCCGGCTCTGCGACCATGCTCGCGTCGATCGCATGGACTGCGCACTCGATCACACCGCGCGTCTCGAGGTCGACGCCAGTGATGCCAATGACAGCGCGCGCGGGACGCGGCGTCATGGCGCCAGCCGGTTGGGACGACGGCTGCTTCTCGCGCGGTGTCTTCGCTGGTGTCGTCGTCGACAGGCGGCTCGATGATGTTGGCACGCGCTGCGGTGTCGTGAGGCGCTCGAGCTGGTCCGTGCCGACGCGCGTGTCGATCGTTCTGCGCGATGGCGTCGTCACCTGTGCGGCAACAGTGTTGCTACTGCTGCCACTTGGCGCGAGCGGCCGCTTCGAGCCAACGCGCTCCGTCACGCGCACTGGCGTCATCTCGAGCACAGACATCCCGCGCACTGCGTGAGGCGTGCGCTGCTGCGTCCTCGGTGTTGCTGCGACTGACGGTGTTGCTGCTGCTGGCGTTGGTGCTGGTGGCGGCTTCGACGGTGTCTTTGGCGGCGCAAGCGGCAGCATCCGTGCCGCGCTCGACGTTGGCTTGGTCGATCCAACACGCTGGCGCTTGGCCGCCGCAGCGCTTGGCTTCGTGATCGTCTTGGGTGTCGTGAGGATCCGGCTTGTGAGCGCAGCAGTGCCAGTCGTCGCCTTCGGACTCGAGACGTTCGCTCGCACGCGGCGATGCACTGGCGTCGGCGGCGTCTGTGGCTCTGGCGCGACCACAAGTCGCCGTGTAGGACGTGCAGCGGGAACAGCAGCAATAGAAGCAGGCACTGAGTCACTCGCACGCGGCGGCGTCGCAGTTGACACGGCAGCAGTAGCTGAACGCTTTGGCGCGCGGCAGTCTTTGCACAGCGCGAGCGCACTCGTGTTGCTTCCGCCACAGTCTCGGCATCGCCACACGCTGATCCGGATCGGTCTCGATGGCGGTGGCGATGTCTCAACTGGCGCGTTCGCTCTCGCTCTCCGTCGGAGCGCAGCTCTCGTCGTGCGCATCGGACGTGCTGGCGTGTCCGCGACGCCGATGCTGAATGCGTTCGACACAGTCTTGGGGACTGCTGCTGCAGCAGCGGCAGTCGCAGCGCTCGCAGACCCAGTAGCGTCCTTCTCAAGCGCGCTCACTGCATCGCCACGCCTCGCTCCAGTCGTCGTCGCTGGCGCGTGTCCTGGTTCCTGGCTATCGGTCAAGTCGATCTCGATGGCTTGAGCGCGTGCGCTCGCAGACAGCGCAGTGCTGGCAATCGCGCCGGTGTCCTTTGAGGCAGACATTGGCGCAGCACGAGCTCGCAGCGGTCGCTTGTGTTCGTTCTTCTCGTCGTCGTCATCGCCGTCCGACTGACTCTCAGCGACGCAGTCGGTCGAGACGTCTTGGAAGAGCTTCTTCTGCGGATTCGGGTCGACTGCGAGGACCACTGGCATCGAGAGCGTTGCGCTCGGGACTTCAGACATCGTCTTCCGTCGCTTCGCTGACGACAGCAGCCGTCGCTTTACTGGCATCTCGACAGACTCGGGCGTCTGGACTGCATCGAGATCGAGCGTCTTGGTCACGTTGGCACTGGCACTGGCAGTCGTAGCACTGCGCGCTGCCGTCGTCTCTTGGTCCTAGAGCGAGAGCGAGAGACATAGCCAGCCATAGTCACTCACTCACTCAGTCCGGTGGCCCTCATTCACACAACGAGTGCGCGCAGACACGACGTACCGATCGCTTGTGCGGTGTGACTGCACTCAGGAGCTTCTCGATCGCATCGGACGCCATGGGCTCCATCGACAGCGCACGGCGCTTGCGCTTCATCGTCGCGTTCGACCCGAGCGTCGCGGCTGCGAGCGCTGCGGCTGCGCCAAACTGGAACTGGATCACTGCGTGGCGCGACGTCGGTGGCGAGGGGCCAGTACTAGATGCCTTTGTAGTGTTGCCAGAGCTACTAGTGCTCACGCTCTTGGCATCGAGCGTCTTGCGGCGATTCACGGCAGCAGCAGCAGCCGGCCGACTCGGTGCAGCAGTCGCACTGCTGCTCGCTCCAGTCGCACTAGTCCCTGTCACACTGGTACTAGGCGTCGAGGTGCTCGGGGTCTTGCTGACACTGCTGCTCGTACCGGTCGTCGTCGTCCCAGCTGTCGCTGCGCTGCGAGTCGACTGTGGCGCTGGCGTCACGGCAGCTTGCGCTACTGGCGGCGGGTGCTTGAGCACAAACTGCCGCATCGCGCCATTCAGATGCAAGTGGCCGTCGGAGCTCGGCGCCTTGGCCACGGGGAAGAACGGCGCTTCGGCCATGCGCGTCTTGCTCACGTAGCACGCGTTCACCCAGAGCTGCGACACGATCTGGACCTCGGGGCGACCGTCAACGCGCCGCGCGAGCCCGACGCTAATGTGCGACTCCCACTTTGCGATCTTGTCTTTCCACGTCGGCGTGAGCTGACTGAGCACGATGTGCGTCACGCGCGGCGTGAACCGCTTCACGATCACAGCGCCGAGCTCCGCCATCTTCTCCGCCACGACGTCGCTGCAGTCGATCTGACCGTCGGGCCCGACGCGCACGTCGACCATTGCAATGACGCCTGCGAGCACGCGCGCGTCCTTGTTCACGAGTGCGCCAGCAGACAAGCTGTTGCGGCGCTTGACGACTGCTTTCGGCTTCTTGCTCGTGCTGCTGGTGCTGTGGCTGCTGCTGCTGCTAGCGGTCGCGGCTATGGTCCTGCTCGCTGCTGCTGTTGCTGTAGCAGACGACGACGTCTTTGCGGCAGTCGATGTGGATGTGGTAGAGCGCTTCGAGGTGGTGGCGGCGCTGCTGCTACTAGTGCTGCTGCTGCTGTTCGTGAGGCGTGCCGCAGCAGCAGCGGCGGCGGCGCCAGTGGCAGAAGCGTTCACGTTGCTCGCGCTGAGGCTGCGGCGATGGTTCGGCGCCGATGACCGCGTTGCTCGCGACGCTATTGTCCGCGCAGCCATCGTCGCGCGTGTGTGTGTGTGCGTCTAGCGCTTGCAGTAGGCAGACAGACAGACAGACAAACGAGCGCTCTCGAAGCGGCAGCAGTGGCAGTCGTCAGCAAGTCGCTTTGAGCTTCGTCGTCGTCGTCGACTTGGCGGGAAATCGCAACCTGAAGCCACGGAGCTGCTCGTGTGGATACTGAACGCAAGTGTACATGTCGAATCGGCAGACTCCCACTTAAGTGCGACATAGAGCACAGCTTTTGTCAACGACGACGATGAAGGTGGCGATGACGATGAGCACGACGCCGACGCTTTGCGCATATCTATCAACCACATACGTACACGCTGCTACTGCTGCTGCTGCTACAGGCGTCTTCTCTCTCGCTCTCTCTCTGCTAGCCTCGCTTGCTCATGACACAGCCCCAGCTGGCTCGCACGACAAACCTACTCGGACTTCGGCTTGCTGTCGCCCTGCGCAGCTTGCGCAGCCTGGACCGCAGTCTTGACGATCGACACGACGGTCGTCACGCGCTTGAACATTACTTGGCCGGTCGAGACCGTAATGAGCAGCATGAACACAATGATCGCCCAGTACAAGTGCGACAGCGTCGAGCTCACGTGTCTAGCAGCAGTCGGAGCAGATACCGTAAATAGTGCACGCGTTAGTGCGTTCAGACGTTACCAGACTCCAGCGGAGTAGTACCCCATGGCGTGCAATACACAACACAACGTACTTGCAGTCGTAGAGCGGGATGTCGTAGCCAATGCTTTCGTAGCAGAACAGGTCCTGCGTGATGCGGAACACCAAGAGCGCGATCGCAAGCGCACCGGGCACGAGGTAGAACTCGAGGTTCTTGTACGGATCGCGCTCGGCGTTGAGCTCCACGAAGCGCTGGTGCTCTTTCGCAATCTCATCGACAACGTCGGCGCGGAACTTGAGGATCTGGCTGTGCCGTCCCATCTTCGCACCGGCGTCAAAGATCGCCATTGCGCCGTGGAAGCACAGCTGGTGGTGCGCTTCGAGCTCTTGCACTGGCACGTACTTGCAGTTCGAGCCTGCGATGCCTTCCATCTCGCGCTTGTACTTGAGCAGCGCCTTGTCTTTCATGTTCACGTTGTTCGCTTCCGCTGTGGCTTCCAACAGCGTCTTCGCTTCGGGGAAGATCGACGCTTCGCGGAACAGCGCCGCGTACGTCTTGATGTACGTATACAGTTCACGCGACGTGACAGGGACACCGTGGATCTTCTTTGGCACGAGGTGCTTGGCGTCAAACACGTCGTCCAAGTACGACGTCAAGAGCTCGAGGAACCGATTGTCGATCGCTTCGACCGACCCGTCGTACTCGCGCTCGGTGACTTCGTGCCCTGGGTGCGGCAGCAAGAAGCACGCGACTTTCTCAAAGCACGAGCTGATCTGCTCGCGCGTGTCGGCCAAGTCTTTCTGCTTGCGCGACGCGAGGAGCTCTTTCATGTACTGCTTCATGTCCGCGCGCTTCTCCTGGAGTGTCTGCTTCCGGGAAAAGTCCTGCCAGTCGCGCACGAGGAAGTCGAGGCGCTGGAACGGACGCGGCAACCCATTCCCATCGTCCTCGTCGTCGCTGCCGTCCGTTGCGCCAGCGTCGTCGTCGGCCACGTCTTTCACGCTCGAGATGCTGCGGGACGACGCAGTTGAGAGCGATTTCTCGAGCACAGTAGGCATCGAGTCGTCTGAGCGACCAAACAGCGCCATCCTAGAATAGGCAAGCCAGTCACGATTCCCATACGCATGAGTATCCACGGTCTACTCCATCGTCATCAATAGCGGCGGACAGTCTATCAGAACATGGGAGCAACACACGTACCGGCCGTATTCCGTAAACAGCGCCAAGTGCTGCAAGTTGTCCTCTTGCACGCGCTTGTCGACGTTGTAGATCTGGTACGAGCTCAGGAGCGTGCTGAGCCCAAAGATGCTCGCAGTGAGCATCTGCGACGTCTCCGAGTCAAACATGCCTTGCGTGTCGATCAGAAACACTGCGATGTCTTCGCCCGTGTCGCTCTTGCGGATGAACGGCGTCTCCCACATCCAAATGCCTGTCGTGTTGCGCTTCCGACCTGCGCGCCACGAAAAGCCCTTCTCGCCGTGCGTCTGCTCCATGTTCGAGTTGCCTTCGAGCTTGCCTTCCCCCGAGCCTTCGACGCCCGCGAGCACCCAGTCTTTCCACGCCGTGCCCTCGGCTGCTTCCGCGCCTTCTTTGAGCACGCGGCCGTGCGTGGCGTGACGCAAGTACCGCAAGAACAGGTCGAGCACGAACGACTTGCCGGTTCGGAACGCACCGACGACCGACACGATCGCGACTTTCATGTCCTCTGGGACCTGGATAGGATCGAGACATTGCATGGGGGTGAGTCGTCGATCTCTCTCACACTCACTCTTGGCAGCAGGAGCAAGTGAGCAAGCGGGCGTGGTGTGTGTGTGTACCTTGTGGAAGATCTCGCGCAGTGCATCTTCGTCGAGTTCAAAGTTCGTGCCTTCGTCATTGATGCTCACGATCTATCGCCGTGTGCGTACACGCACGAATGCAGCGCGCTCGGTCAGCAGTCTGCTTGCGGCAGTAGATACCTGTGCATCAAGCACAAGCACATGCACATATGCACGCGGTACCTGACGGGCTTTTGGGATCTCTTCCTCGGACTTGATGAGCTCTTGGACTTCCGCTGCAGCGTGCGCGACAACGACTGGTGCCGGCGGAGGAGACGCAGTGCTGCTGCTGTTGCCTTTGCTCGCAGCATCAGCAGGCGGAGACGGGAGCGCAGTGGCGACGTCGGTCATGGGGGCAGCGACAGCAGCGACGTTCGTTTCGACGGATAGTGATGAAATGACATGCATTGACGTGAGTTTTGAGGGGGAGCCGATGTGAACTGTCGTGACGCGGTAAAGTGCGAAGAGAACGCTCTGTTTCTCGCAAAAGCATACAAACATCAAGTCAAACTCGCGAACTGCTGATATAGAAACGTGCCTCTTTTCGTTTCCTGCTTTCAACAGTACGTTTGTAAAGATTGATAGGAAACACAGCACAGTTTGAATTGTCGATAGTGATAAAACAACGTGATTGAACATGACGCTACTGACAATGGCTGCATCCATGCACCATGCACACGACTCACATGTGCGACTCATGCGCGACTTCATGCACACGCTGTGCGCGCATTGTCGGCTGCAAAGTTCTGCGTCCAGTAGTGGCAGTAGGTCGCGCGCGAGTTGTACGCGTGGCCGGCGCCGAAGAATCGGTACGTCGGGTTCAGGATGTTGCTCCGGTGTCCAGGCGAGCTCATCCACGACGTCATGACGCTTTGCACGCTCGCTTGGCCTGCAGCGACATTCTCGCCGACGGATGTGAACGGAAAGCTCTGTGCAGCGACTCGCGTCTCGACGCTCGAGCCGCTCGAGCCCGTGTGGCTCATAAAGTTGTGGATCGCCATGTCTCGAGCGTGTGCGCGCGCTGCAGCACGCAGCTCGCTGTGAGCACGAGCGCGAGCGAAGGAGAGAGAGAGAACGTGAGTCTACTGTAGGTCCATGCCACTCGGACTGCCATTGCACAGCAGTAAACGCACCTGCACATGCACAGTGGCGGTGCATTCGCTTTCGCGCGCTCGGCGTTCACTGCGTTGAGGAGACGCGTTGACATCGATCGCGCTCTCGGCTTCGTCAGCGAGTCCGCGCAACGTGCGCTGCGTCTCTGCAGGTCTAGACAGCTGCGCGATGCTGGGCTGGCAAACGAGTGCGAGCGTCATGAAGGCGAGCGCGAGTCGCAAGGTCGTTGAGAGTGCTGACATGGATCACACGCGCTGGATGCGTTGTTGTCCAATGTGAGATCACTGCAAGTAGTTGAATGACTGGTCACGTTGAAGCGAACACAGCACGACTGCCTGGTGCTCTTGCGCATGTGCGAAGCGCAACGCTTGCTTTGCGACGCTGCTTGCTTTCGTGGCACCTTCGCTTCTCGTTCGGCGCCATGCTCAGGCGTGCTTCGCATGAGTCGGATCCACGACTCCGGAAGTGCACTCGCAAATCTGAAGCACTGCGCGAAACTTCCGTGCCATGTGCGTGAAACCGCTATGCGACTTGTGTCACTGGGAGTCGGACTCGCTACACTTTCAAGGTCTCAGCAGGATGCAACCAAGGCGCGTGCGAGCGTGCTGCGCACAACGTCAAGGCAGAGCCAGCGCAGCAAGGGCCGGGCGGCATCTAGCAGCACTCGCAACGCCATGAGAGTAGTTCATTCCATCTACTTGGTCGACCACGACGACACTCACATACATACACACTTCTACACGACACTACTACCACTACTGCGTCGTCGACGACAGTGCAGTGCGCGACTCGAGCTAGAGCTCGACGCACGTCTCGTTCGCTGCGCCAGTGGCAAAGTCGAGGGCCCAGTAGTTCCAGTACATCCTGTTCTTGTTGAACGTGTAGCCTGGGCCGACGTGCGTGTAGTTGCCGTACAGCGTGCTGCTCGTGTCGGACGACTTGATCCACGCGTCGAGCACGTCGCGCACGCTCTCGTACCCCGCGCCGACGAGCTCTGCGACGCCCGTGCTGTTGTACTTTTGCGCTTCTGCGCGGTCGGTCGGCGACGATCCGTCCGAGCCCGTCGCGCTCACAAAGTCGTTCTTCGCCATGTCGTTCGCCATCACTTGCGCTGCTGTCATGAGCTTGCTGCGTGGTTGCAACGAATCACACACACATTCGTCAAGACAAGCAGACTCAGCGCACGCACGAGGCACACATACACAAGCGCGCAACATACGTGTTGACGCAGAGCGGACCGAGTCCTTTCTCCGAGCGCTTGGCGTTCACTGCTGTCGCGAGCTCTTTACGAAAGTTGACGACTTGGAGCGTGCGCGCATACCGCGCTTTGCGCAGAACCACTGCGTTGCTCGCGTCTGGGAACGCCACCGTCGCATCGGCAGCGTGCGCTGTAGTCGATGGACTTGCGAGCAGCAGCGCCGCACCAGCAACGAGCGCCGTCCACATACGCAGCATTCCTCTCCTTCGCGTTCGCTTGAGCTGCAACGAGAGCACTGACAATCAAAAGTGCTGCTGTTCGGAGCTGCTCGTTGCGATCCGACACTGACACCATCGCAGCAGGAGAGAGAGAGCCGCTTCATCGTGTAAAGTGTCGGCGAGCATCGAGTGGGACGCGTTCAACACTCGAGACGCTGGAAGTGGACACCACCTGTTTTCGCGTCTACCAGCAGGCGGTGCTGCGGCGCTGGACGTCGCGCTGACGCACCCAACCATGCGGTCTCGCTGCGCGTGAGTTCGAGCGCGCAAGGTGTTCACGACGTGATGGCCATTGCGCGCTTCGTGAACAAGCCAACAGCGACGACAGCGGTGCGAATGCAGCGCATTTCAGTGAGGACAGCAGCTCATGTGCGCTGCTGCTGCTCATTGACGGCACGCTGGTTGTCCATGGCTCTCTGCTCTTCTCATCCTCGTGTCCTTTGCAAGACTACACTGGCGAGATTGATGACCAGTGTAAAGGAGCTGCTTGTGCGAGCCGATCGTGAAGCGCCACGCGACATACTCAAGGCGGAAGAAGCAGAGGTGTGCTCACACAGCAGCAGCGGCAGCAAGATACACTCCCTCACTCATCATCGCCAACGTGACGTTGCGCCGCCTTGGCGTTTGTTGAGTCGTTGGGAAGCGAGCGCCAGTCACTCACGCTCGGCGCTGACTTCGCTTGCAGTCGCCGCTAAAGTGCCTGCCCGACTCGGTCATTCGTCAATTCGCCTCTGCCTGCGCGTCGGTCCGACCGTCCGTCAGCACGCCAGGTCGCCTCACGCACACTCAGCACTATCAGCAGCAGCAGCACCATGAAGCTCGCGTACACTGCCGCACTCGCACTCGCTGCGCTGGTTGGCACTGCGACTGCTCAGGTACCGACAACAGCAGACATCGACTTCTCGGCCCTCCTCGATGTCGAGACTAGCGACCGCGAGGTTGTACCTGCAGTGTCTGGTGTCATTGCGTTCGACGCTGGCAACGACATCGAAGAGCTCCGAGCCGACGCTGTCGACGTTGGTGACGAGGTCGAACGAGACGCCGACATGGACTTCGCCACAGAACACAACTTTGGCGACACGCTCGTGCGCCAGAGCCTGATCGAGCGCGTGAACGCACTGCGCGCGGACGCGGGACTCGCGCTGGCTTGCCTCAACTACAAGCTGCACAACACGGCACAGTCGCAAGCGTACTACATGGCGCGGACGAACAACATCACGGTGATCAGCGAAGACGGCTTCACACCATCGAGTCGCGGTCGCTCTGCGCGCTTCAACGCGACTGGCGTTGCGGAAGTCGTTGGGGCCGGCTACACGACTGCAGACGACGTCGTGGCGGCGTGGCTCACGTCAGAAGACGCGAAAGCGATCTTGCTGAGTAACTACACGCACATCGGTCCCGGGTACGCAGCAGACACGACGCAGCCGTATGTGTACTACTGGGTCGTCGACCTCGCGGCTGGTCGCGGCGAGAACTGCTCTGTACTCGCGCGCTAGATGCCAGCGACTCTAGAATCAGGCGCTTGCCGTTCGGGGCTAGCGTCAAGCGAAGCCGCACACTATCCACTCTGCGTCTCAGAGTAGCCAGCCACGACACAGTAGCAGCAGTGCTGTCTGCAAGCGTGGATCACTAGGAAGCACATCGCTATCCGTCATGTCACCGATCAATACGAGTTGTTGAGTCTTCATAGCGTTCATGAGTCTTCGTGGCGTTCATGAGAGGGACGAGCTCAGGCGATCGGATCGATCCGTGCGAGTGTTGGAGCATGAGAAGACGTGCATGAACACTAGATGTATGCGGTGGATCCTCAGAGCTACCGCCGTCCGAGGTGCGAGGTTGCCCGTGCGCTGGCACGAAACGCGTCGGACAGGATGAGATGCGTCCAGTGCCGACTCGCGCTGTCTTGAGTTGACGTTCTGGTGCTGCTGTCTTTGAGCTTGCGGTTGATCTCGGATGATGGAGCTGCTGGTGACGCGCTAGAGTGCTGCACGAGCACCATCGACGCTGCAGGTGCTGCTGATGGTGAGGTACGAGGCGCTGACACACTCGTTCCGTCTCGCGACGACGCAGTGCGGGCCACTGGAAGGAGCGCTTGCGCTTGGAACGCAAGAGCGTGAGGCTTGAACGTCGCGTTCATCGTTGCTGGTTATGCGAAGGTGAACAGGTCGAGGCGCTAGCTGGCGAATGGGAGAGTGGCGAACGCGCACGCGCACACACACCACCGCATCGAGCTGAGCGCCATGCGTGTGAAGGCACGAAGCGAGTCGAGCATGAGTCGAGTCCGATTCGCCGACTAATCGAGCACAGGACTAAACGCTCAATGAGACAAATCGCAGGACAAAACGCGGCTCATGCGCAGCGTGGCACTGAGCTCGTAGCGACTCAGCGCGAGTCATGGGAGCGTGACGACGACAGCTCTGCATGTATGTCGACTGTGTATTAGTGTGAGTGTGAGGGAATGCACCATGCGCGCAGAACAGCAATGGACACGTGAGGACAGACGAGAGAAGAGCACGGGACGCAGGGCAAAACCGATCGCTCGCTGTTGCCGTCGTCTCCTCTCGCTCGCTCGTTCGGCGTCAGTCGTACCCCTCGCCTTCTCCGCTGCGGTCCGTGCTGCTGTCACCTAAGTCAGAGCTCACACTCGAGCTCGTTGCTGCAGCTCCGTCACTGTTGTCGTTGTCGCCACGAACTGCGTCGTCGTCGTCATTCGCTCGCTGACGCACCAGCTCGGCTTCCTCTTCTGCGTCTTCGCGCGCTTCACGGACGCGCTCCTCTTCGTCTTCGCTCACGTACCCACGCGTGCGCTGGTAGAGCCCGAGGTCTTCTGCCACGTCCTCCATCTCTTCGATCTCAACGTGCGCACCAAGGATGTCTGCGTCCAGCAGCACTGTGATTATGCGCTCAGCGATCTCGCACTTTGCGTCGCGGATCGACTGGTTGCGGTAGCGCTGCCATCCGACGACCAGCGTCGCGTCGCTGAGATCGCGCGGACAGCAGATCGTGTCATACGGGTCGTCGTCTGGCGCATCGATGTAGATCCCAGCGTCGAGCGACGCACTCACGCGCCACGCGGCTTTGTCCGCGGCAGCGAATGTGCGCCACCACGCCACGACGAGGTCGACGAGCGCTGGCAGCACGTGCGCTTCGTACGCGCGCTGCACGCTCGGCGGCACTGGAGCAAGGATTCGAGCGATCCGCGCGCCGCGAACACCAGCTCTCTCCGTTGTCATAATGCTGAATGTCAGCATTGCATTCGTCAGAAAACGAACAGTTCTAGAACAGTTCCGGACAGTGCGAACACCACCTGATTGGCCAATACAAACCTGTATCGAACAATCAGTGCGGAATGTTCTAGAAATAGAACTCTGAAACGAAGTTGTCCGACCTTGCTCCTAAAGTTCGCTGCTGAGCTCGTCGCGCTGCTTGTAGAGTACCGATGCGTGGTGGTGTCCGCCAGGTGCCCCAAGACTGTTCGATTCACACATACATACTGGCTCGACATCGACTTAGACTGGCAGCTCCGTGTCGACTGCGACCTCGACTTGCGCGTACGCGATCTGCTTCCTTCCGAGAGTTCGTGTCGCGTCGCTGCTGCCAAATGGTGGGAGACACCGCTCCGCGACGTTCCGCACAAGTCCTCGGTCGAACGGGTTCTGGTACGCGCCGTCGACTGTGCGCATGTGCGCGTACCGATGTCGGTTCATGACTTCGTTCGTCGTGAGGTTCTTCGCGGTGAGGTAGACGTGGAAGCCGCAGAGGTGCGCGACCGAGAGCAGCATCACGCCAAAGTACACGAGAGCGAGCACAACGATGACGCGTGCACCGTGCAGCGACGTGTAGAGCCCAAGGACGTACTCCACGAGCACGAGGTCGAGCGTGAGCGTCGCGACAAAGCCCATAAAGTACACGTAGTTGTTCTTTCCGACGCAGTTGTCCACGAACGGACAGCTACAGATACACACAGTCAGAGCCACAGTCCGCCAGTCTGTCAGTCAATCTGAACCCATTGGCCACGGCAGTCGACAGCCACACATTGAGCGGCTCACAACGACGTACTGGTGGTCAAACTGGTCAACGCACGTCTTGCACACGCGGCAGTGCTTCGACCGAAGTGGACGCTGGACGTGGCAGCTGTGGCACAGTGGACGGTCGAGGCACTGGCGACTGCTCTCGTCGTCGTCCTCTGCGTGCGCCGTGCCAATCATTGCGTCGATCTGCGCTGCGTACTCGGCCGCGAACGTTGGATCGGCCGTGACGTCGCCAGCGCTCGTGCGCGTCGTGAGCGCAAAGAACGCGATGGTGAGCGCGTTCCAGAGCATGTGCGGCACACAGACGCTCCAGTAGTCGCGCATCGCCGGCATCAGCACACCCAAGTACAGCGCCGTGGCAATCACAAAGTTCGCAAGGACGTAGTAGTACGGCGTCCGACTCGCTTCCCACCACGCGAGGACGTTCCAGCGCGAGCGAAACATCTGCCGCGCGAGGTACGTCGAGACGCGGCGGTAGCCTTTGAGCACTGCGAGGTCGTACGGCGACCGACCTTGCTGGTCAAGCGCTTGCATGTCGCTCTCGAGCTCTTCAACGAGGTACTGGACCGTTGCGAGCTCGCCGCGCATCGCTGCGAGGTGCAGTGGTGTCTGTCCGTACTTGTCGGGACTATCGGTTCGGAGTCCGAGGTACTGGAACACCGACACGATCTCCGTTGCGCCTTTGTACGCAGCCCAGTGGATCGCACTGTCGTCGTCAATGTCGACGAGCGTCACGTCTGCGCCGTGGCGGATCAAGTACATCACGAGGAGCGGATAGCCGTTCTGGGCAGCAAGGAGCAGCGGCGTGCGCTGCTTCAGTGCGTCTGCGCAGTTCACGTCGACACCGAGTTTCACGAGCGTCTTGAGCGCAGCGAGGTTGCCTGCCGAGCATGCCCAGTGGATTGGATGGAGTTTCACGGTGTCTCCACTCGGCAAGTCGAGCGGCGCATCGACACTTGCGAGATACGTGAGCAGCTCGGCGCCGCCTTTCATCGCAGCCCAGTGCACGAGCGTGTGGCCCATTGCATCGCGCGCTTGTGCTAGCGACGCGTCGCTCGCGACAAGCGCTTGTACGCGCGACACGTCGTTGCGCTTGACGCTTGCAAAGAGCTCTTCCAGCGCCGTGGACTCGTGCGTTGACTCGTGCGTTGACTCCATCTGCATGTGAGTTTGCTGCTGTTGCTCGAGTTGAGCAGCGACTGCAGGGTCTCTCGGTTGGATCTGGAAAGACGCTGCTGCTGACGAAGGAGACGACGCTGCTGCTGCGTGCGCATGGGCGTGGCCGTGGCTGTGTCCACAGCGGCCGTGGCCATGTCCGTGCGGCGGCATGGCTCTCGCTCTCGCTGTCGTCGGTGTTGTCGTCGGTGCTGCAGATACTTTCAATTGTCAAATATTTTGGAACCCATAATAAACTATGATTTCATCCCGAACCATTCAGTCCCTAACGCGGAACTCGTCCCCAAAACAATCCTATACGGGAATACGCGAACTCAAGTCAAATCCATTCGAATACAAATGACAGGTGAAATAGTGATCGTACTTGAACGAATTCGTACTGGAAGTGGTATGTACTGCATCGCCTCATTTAAGTTCGAGTTAAGCGCTCCTGTTAACTCCGACTGCGGTGGCCAGTCACACTCGAGCGACATCGAGCAGCAGCTCCACGCCATCAGCTCGACCACGATCGTCTCGCCAAGCGCAGCAGCAGCAGCAGGATGGCTGGCAAGCGCAAGCTCGCGCACGTCGTGAGTGCAGGCAGCAACGCAACGAAGTCGCAGCAGAGCAATGGCTCGAGTGCAAACCCTGCAAAGAAGCACAAGCACAAGCACGGCGTGCCGACAAAGAAAGCTAAACCGGCACCAGTGGTCGTGAACGTCGCGAAGAGCGCCAACTCGAACTGGCTGGCGCTCAAAGCGAAGATCCAGCAGGCGGACAAGCCCAAGAGCAGCGCGGATAGTGAAAAGACGAAGAAGCACGACTTGGACGTGCGCGCACACAAGCAAAAGGCGCGCGATGCCAAGCAGCAGCAGCGCAAGCAGCAGCGCACGGCCGAGTGGATCGACAACGCGAGCATCCTCGCCATGGATTGCGAAATGGTCGGTGTCGGGCTCTCGGGCAAGACGAGCGTGCTCGCGCGCTGCAGTATCGTCGACTACGACGGCAACGTCGTGTACGACAAGCACGTGCGGCCAGTCGAGAAAGTCACAGGTGCGTACTCCAGTGCATGAGCAACTCTACTCTTCTCTATCGCACTGGTGGTGCTGACTGACCTGTGCACACTCGTACTGGATGCTGCGGCTAGACTTCCGTACACACGTGAGTGGCATTCGCTCGCGGACGCTCAAGAACGCGATTCCGTTTGCTCAGGTGAGGGAGGATGCACGAGGCTCGTCGCGACACTGCTAGGCGTGCGATGGGATGGTGCGAGTGACCAAGTGACTGACGGACGCATGCGTGTGTGTGGTTGGCTGGTTGCTTGGGATGGATGCGCAGTGTCTGAAAGAAGTCGGGAAGCTCATGAAAGACAAGATCATCGTCGGCCACGCGCTCAAGAACGACTTCCAAGCGCTCATGTTCACGCCGCCGAAGCACTTGATCCGCGACACGGCGCGCTACCGTCCGTACATGCGGCGCAAGATGAACGGCACTGTACGTTCTGCTGCGTCGCAGTCGATCGTCTTCGACTTGCGAGTGACTCACTCCCGTTGCGCCGACTGGGTGCTTGCGTCTGGTAGAAACTGTTCCCTAAGTCGCTCAAGAACTTGGCGGAAGAGGTCCTGGGACTCGCGATCCAGAGCGGCGAGCACGACTCGGTACGTCTCGCTACTGCCGCTGTTGCTACTGATGGTGTTGTCCCGATTGCGAGTCGCTCTTGCTTGGCGCACTGCCACACACAACGAGGTCCATGCACCGACTGACCCGAGCGTCTTTGTGTGTGTGTGTGTGTCGTCTAGGTCGAAGATGCGCGAGCGGCGCTGCAGCTGTACAAGAAGGAGCAGTTTGCGTGGGAGAAGTACCTCCGGTCGGCAAAGAACCCAGGTGCGCTCGCAGGTGTTGCGCCTGCACTCCCGCGCGCAGCAGACAGCAGCAGCAGCGCAACGTCCAAGCCGAGCGCTGAGCTCAAGAAGGCGCTCGACTTGGACAGCGACGACGACGACGCCGAGGGCCTTGGTGGCGTGAGCGACAACGACAACGACGACGGTGTGGTCGACACCCGTCGCGCAGTCAAGAGCGGCAAGATGCAAGCGCCAGACGCGCGTGAGCTCGCGCTCATGGAGTACGGCGAGTAGACTTGAGCTGTGTCGACAGGTCAGCAAGCAACCACATCAAGTGGACAGGTTGTATTTCCATAAGTACGCACACAACGAACTTACAGGTCTCCAAACGGATGGATCTGTATGAGCACGTATCGAGCCGACTGCACTTGCGAGTGCTGCCGACCGCCGTGCTCGAGTGAAAGAGACGATCTCACGGTCGATTGAAGACTGATGGTTGCGGCTAGTGCTCCACTTGCTGGATGCAGTGGAATGATGTCGCGGTACAGTGTACCAATTTCGGTGACAAGAGAGTGTGAAAATGGCACACTGTACCGCTTCCAGCCGTTGTGTAATGGAGATGCGTCATGGATTGAGTTCGTGCAACGACAAGAATGGACCGCACAACGCGGTGCTGCCACTTGTGCATCCGCTCGCTCGCTCGCTCGCGTGCTCGACCTCGTTCACATCTGCATCGCTGCAATGGACGAGCTCTGGCGCTCCGAGGACGCGACCGTGTCGCTTGCGCGCGTCCAGCACAGCGACAGCAGTGATGCGCTTGACAAAAGCGCAAAGCCGATCGACACTTGCGACGGCGACAAACTCGTCGATGTGACGCCATGCGACGACGCTGCGCTGCTCGAGCAGCCGACATGCAGCGCTACTGCTGCAGCGACGACGACGACGACGCTCGTTGCGCCAGCTACCGCTGCGCACTCACCTACTGCGAAGAAGAAGCGCCACTTTGACGAGACGGAGCCAGTCGTGTGGCACTTGAGCCACCGTCCGTCGAGCGACAAGCCACGGAAGAAGCTCACGCAGCTCGACGACATTGCACAGATCGGCTTTGGTGGCTGCGGCGGCATGTACAACTACTTCCTCGGCGTCGCGTCTGTGCTCCAGGAGGAGTACGACCTCACGGACGTGATCTACTCGGGCGTCTCAGCGGGCTGCTTCCCAGCAATGGTGCTCGCACTTGGCATTGACGTGAAGGAGTTCTTCTTCAAAGAGAACATCCCGCTCATTGAGCACGCTGCGACGTGCTCGTACGCGGGGCTGGGCAAGTGGATCCCACTTGTGAAGGCGAATACGCTCAAGATGTTGCCAGTCGACGCGTACAAGCAGGCCGACAAGAAGCTCTACTTCTCTGTCACCGAAGTGCCTGCGCTCAAGAACCACGTCCTCACGACGTGGACGAGCAATGAAGACATGGTCGACTGCATGCTCTGCTCTGGCCACGTCCCGCTCTACACCGACTCGCTCGTGGCGAACTACCGCGGCAAGCGCTTTGTCGACGGCGGCTTGACAAACAACTACCCGATCGTCTACCCCGATCGACCGCACAAGGTGCTCCAGATCTGGAAGTGGCGCTGGATCTCACCGACGTGGGTGCTCGTGACGACAAGTGCGGACTGGGCACTCGAGCTCTTCCGCATGGGCCGCGAAGATGCGCTCAAGCGCCTCGGTAGTGAGATCGACGAGGCGTTCTTCACAGCGCCAGCGCCTGCTGCGCCAAAGCGCTCGCGACACGAGTAAGAGCGTGCGATTGTATAGGAGCTGCATTCCATAAGTACGCACAAAACGAACCTACAGATCTATATCCGAAAGAGCACGTATCGAGCTGGCTGCAGTTGTGAGTGCTGCCGACCGCCGTGCTCGAGTGAAAGAGACGATCTCACGGTCGACGCACACTTGTACGGGATGTTGCTGCGCGAGCTGCGGAGTTCCGCATGATGAAAGTGCGCGACCTGAGTTTGATGCATGCTGCTCACAGTCAAGCGTATGCAGCAAAGAGTTGGTGCTGATATCTTTGATGGGAGGATATCAGGCAATTATGGGAAAGTTATCAGTTTTCTTTTCACTAATGTGGTACACATTTCCTACTGAGTTTGATCGACGTCAGTAACAAAAGGGCGATTCCCTCTTTTTAAAATCAAATGGTTCTTAAATCGCCAAGCTAGATTTCATTTTTCCGTCAACAAAAGCCCACTGAGATTCGACTCTTGCGATGCATTGACAGTGTAGAAGTAGAAAATATGAGCGCGTGAGAAAGCGATGAGCGCACAAACTGAGATACTCACTATCTTTAAGAAGTGTCTCACGTCACTGTCAAGTTGGAATGTTGAAAAGCAATAAATGATTCCAGGTACATTGTCCGACCCTTACACGTGAGGTTTTATACATGTTCCTTTCAAACAGGCAATCTAATAGTGAAATAAACAAGTACGTTTCCTGAAGGTTTTTTATTCTAACCTCACCGACATCTGATAAGGTTTTTTATGAAACCCACCTGTTTTGTCAAGGAATTTCTTGAAAATTCCTTGACAAAACAGGTCAAGCAGTCGCAAACACAAGTCGTCTTCGTCGTCATCTCAATGAGCATGAACATGCTCGACGAAGACGAGCTGCGGCTCTCAGACGCTGCAGGCACAGGCAACAGCGCGACGAACAGCAGTCTGCGCGCCACTGACAGCGACGACAAGCGAGGCGACAGTCGCTCACGATTGCTCAAGCAGCGCAGCTCGAGCTCGAGCGGCAGCGGCAGTGGCAGCGGCAGCGGCGGTTCCGCTGGATCGCAGCGCAAGAAGCGCGACGGTGCGAGCAGCATCTCGGCAGCAACAGCGCCGACTTCAGGTGGAGGAGGAGGGAGAACGGGAGGTACGACGCGTCGTGCACCATCGCTGATCTTGAACATCGATGAAGAGGGAGGAGGAGCGATCACCGACCGTCGCCGACCGTCTGCCGCCCAACTCTTCTCGTCCCCTCCTCCTCCTTCCTCGACGCTCTCGTCGCTCGCTCTCGTTAACTCTACGACATGTCTTGTCGCGCATCCGCTAGCTACTGACGACGACGACGACGACGACACGTTTGCTGCGAGCGCGAGCTCCATTAGCAGCAGCAGCAGCAGTCGTCCGACAACGACAACGGACGACGTCCGCAGCGGTCGCATGAAAGACTCGGCGCGGCGCCGGAGCTCGCACGACAAGCGCAGTGG
The DNA here is from genome assembly GCA_023333885.1 of Globisporangium parvum. Lineage (NCBI taxonomy): Eukaryota > Oomycota > Peronosporomycetes > Pythiales > Pythiaceae > Globisporangium > Globisporangium parvum. The sequence goes on from JAASFT010000113.1 coordinate 24,285, forward strand.
CAATGCTATTGCGAGTACTGGCAAAGCGCGACCGAACTACACGGCGCCGCGCCGCGTTGCAGCAGCAGAAGGCAAGTTCCGGTACCTCAAGCCCGAGGAGATCCAGCGCGGTCGGCTCAAGTACGACTACGCCGTGATTGCGAACCGGAGCGTGCAGGTCCCAAGTTGCATTGGGCAGTTTGTTCGCGACTGCCTCTGCTGCTGCTGCTCGTCTGGCTCGAGTAGCTCAAGTGCTGGCAGCAGTCGCCCGCGTGGCTCGTTCAGCGACAGCAGCCCCGAGCGCCTGGGCTTTCGCCGCCTCTGTCTCGTGAACAGTCCGCTCTTGCGCGAGAGCGAAGACGAGCACCGTCGGATCGTCGACAAGCTCTGCGGCCAGGGCTTGCTCGTCGACATCATTGACGGCGGGCACTCGAAAGGCGAGATGAACTCGGCGTACTTCATCCTGCTCATCCGCGCAACGGACGACGTCGTGCAGTCGTACTTGAAGCGCTTTCGCTTTGACCTGTGGATGGAGCACGGCGCTGTCGCCGACATGGAGCTCGACATTGTCGGCCGCACGGATGCCCCAACGCCAGCCGAGCGCGTGCAGATCGTCGACTACATCATTGAGCAGCGCGCGCACATCACGACGCGCGATCCGTGGATCCACGACATGTTCCCGATGCACGACAACGAGCTCACGGACAAGCTCATTTCCAAGTGGATCGCGTCGTGGCGCGTCGTTGCGCTCGTCGACAAGAAGATCCTGAAGCAGCTCCGGTCGAACTTTGGCGAGAAAGTCGCGTACTACTTTGCGTTCTTTGACTACTACAACCGGTCGTTGATCCCGATCGCAGTCGTCGGCGTCCTGCTCGAGATCCTCCACGGCGTGGTCCCGACTGAGACGTACATGCGCGTGCTGCCGTTCTGGGGCATTGGCGTGTCGGTGGTCTGGGCGTTCACGTTCCTCAAGTCGTGGGAGCGCAAGAACGCGTCGATGCAGTACGACTGGAACGCAAAGCTCCACGTGAAGCAGATCGAGTACGCGAACAAGTTCTTCTACGGCGAGAAGCAAGTGAACTCGCTCACTGGCGAGCTCGAAGTCGTCTACCCAGCGTGGCGCCGCATCCCCAAGTACGTCTGCGTCGGCGTCTTTCTGCTCTTTCAGATGGTCATCATGCTCGTGCTCGTGGCGATCTGGGTCACGATCTACGAGATGCTCAAGGCCAAGTACACAGAGAGTCACATCTTCTCGACGCAGTGGTTCCTCATCTTGCTCGAAGGCATCGTCTTTGGCATCTTTGTCGACGTGATCCAGTGGAACATGGTCGTGACGAAGATGGGGGCGCTATTCACGCACTGGGAGAACTACAGAACGGAGGAGCAGTACGAGCGCGCGCTCATTCGGAAGCTCTTCCTCCTCGACTTTCTCAACTACTACACCTGGTTCTTCTCGCTCGCGTTCGTGTTTGTGATCCCAGGCTTCGGCGACTACCTCACGAACTCGCTCAACCGCACGTTCTTTGGCGACGCCATGAACTGCTGCTTTGGTCCGTACGTCGACCAGCACGGCACGTGCATCATGTGTCCGCTCGGTCCCAAGGACGCGACGTGCATCGAGTGCGTTGGTTACTTTACGTTCGACCGGCACCACGTCGACTTGAGCGCAATGTTTGTGACGCCGATCGTCGTGACGCAGCTCTTGAACATTGCGCTCGGTGTCTTGGCGCCAAAGCTCGTGCGCATGCGCCGCGAGCACGCGCAGGCATCTGCGGACGCCGATGCGCAGAAGCGCGTGATGGACGCGGGGTCCATGAAGATCCTCGGGTCGCTCGACTACGACGACAAGAAAGCGTCGCAGTTTGGGAACAAGTCGCACGCGCGGTACCTCGAGTACACGGCGTCGGAGATCGAAGTCTTGAACAAGCAAGCGCGCGCGATCTTGTTTGACAGCGAGCAGGAGAGCTACGACCCGTACAACGACTTCCACGCTTTGACCGTCCAGTTTGGCTTCACAGTCATGTTCTCGATCCTCTGGCCGCTCATGCCCGTGGCGTGCTACCTCATCAACGTCCTCAAGTTTCGCACGGATGGCTACCGCCTCTGCAAGACGCTCAAGCGCCCGATCCCGCGCCGAGCGAACGGCATTGGCGCGTGGCGAGGCATCTTGACAGTCTACGCGTACATCGCAGTGATTGTGAACGTCCTGCTCATCTGCATCTCGACTGGTGCGCTCGAGTTCTTTGACGACACGTGCGTCCGCGACATCCGCAACCAGCTCGCGAAGCAAGGCAAGACGCTCGACGACTTTGTCATGGGACCGGACTTTGGCTGCTTGCACGTCACGTGGCGCTTGCTCATCATCCTCTTGCTCGAGCACGCGTTCGTTGGACTCGCGTACTTGGTCATGACGCGCGTGCCGTCGGTCCCGAACTGGATCCACGTGGTCATGAACGTCCGCGAGAACCAGTTCAAGGAGCTCTTGCGCGCGCACGAGCACGAGCTGTTTCCGACAAGTGGCGCTCCTGGCAGTAGCAGTGGCGGCAACACTGCGAGTGGCACTGGGAGTAGTCGGCGCCGCGAGCCGCTCGAGGTCGCTGGCGCTCATGACGACGACGCTACGCGCGAGCAGGGTGTGCTCCTATCCGAGTCGCGCATTGACATTGCTGGGCTCGTGAGTCGCGCGAACCGCGGCGCGAGCAGTGCACTTGCGAGCGAAATGCTCGCGCGCTCGCTCTCGATCGACTCGGTCACGCCAGTGTCGGAGCGCGACGTGAGCGACTTGGAGATCCCCAGTAGCAACGGCTACCGCGCAAAAGCGCGCGAGCAGCTCGCGCGGCAATGGTCTGCCGAGTCGGACTGAGCTTGTGTATACGACGCCATCGTGGATGGAAAGGGGCGGTCGTGCTGCGTGTTGCTACGAGCCAATGGACATTGCATGTGCTCTCGCTCTCGCTCTCTCTCTCTCCCTCTCTTTCCTTTCCTTCGTCGGCTCTCTCTATCTCGCGCTGGCATCGCTGTCGTCGTCGTCGTCGACTGTGTAGTCGCCTGGCGTATCAAAGACCAAGTCCCGCACTGCTCGTTGTTCAAACACGTACCCGCGCATCGCGACGATCGCATCTGACGCCGTGCTCGCGTCTCCACTCGCGTACGCATACCCAGCGTTCGCAACGCGCAGGGTCTTGATACGTACATGCGCGCCGTTGCATGCGCGGATGCGCAGTGCGCCGTCCAAGGCAAGGGCGTCGATTGTGATGTCGCCATCGAGCACGAGTGTCGAGCGATGCGTGATGCGGATCTGCGCAGGCGCTGGAAAGCGCGAGTGGAGCAGTGCTTGACTCGGTGCAAACCGCGGCGCGAGCACGAGGTGCGGACCCGAGCAGTCGAGAGGAATGCCGAGCCACGACGTAGGGACAGGTGCTGCTGCTTCGAGCGATGGCTCAAACCCAATCCCAAGTGCTGCTAAGCGTGCGCGGTTGACTGCAAAGAGGTCGTGCTCGGCAGAGCCGGCGCACTGCGGCGGGATGTCGTGCTGCGCTTTGGCACGTGCACTTGCAACGTCGTTCTTGCACGGCGAGTAGACGAGCGCAGGTGGGAAGAGCACGAGACCAGTCGTGTGCGCAAGTGACTGAGACTGCAACAGGTCGTGGCTCGCAGCGAGGAGCTTGGGAAAGTCCTGCATCATGCACTCGAGACGCGCTGGGGCACTAAAGCGCACTGTGCTGCTGCTTGACGCACTGGCGATCTTCGGGTTGAACACCTCGGGTACAAAGCCCTGGGACACACGCAGCACCGCCGAGTACGGCGCAAGTGCCACGACAACGTGGTTGATGTTGCCGGGAAAGAGCGAGAAGCCAGTGCTCGCGTCGTTCACGTCGCCGTCTGGAAACGCCGCGCGAGCTTTCGTGCGCAGGAACTGGTCGAGCTCGTGGTACTCGACGTTGAAGAGCGGCGCAGCTGCGGCAACGTCAGCAAGTTCGCTGCGTGGCTTGACAAACCGCACGACGGCACCCGATGCGTCCTTTGCTTTGCGCTGGACGCTCGTGAATGCAAATGCCCAGCGATTGCGCACGCTGGCGCCGAGCATGGGCAAGAAGCTGTGCACAATGAGCGCGTTCGTGTCTTGGAAAAAGTGCACAAACGCTTTGCCGCTTGCGAGCCACGTCTGCGCGAGTCCGCTGCTGTGCAGCAGCGCGTGGACGTCGCCATGGCCGTGCGGCTTCATCATCAGTCGAGGCGCTGCTGTTGCATCAGTCGTCGCGCGTTCGAGCGCCAACTGGAGCTGCTGTGGCGCGTGGTTGCTGACGTCGAGACACGGCACTTTTTCCTGCTTGAGCAGCGCGATCTGCGACTCGCGCATACCGAAGAACGCGTTTGCTTCGAGGAACGCCTGCGTCGCGTCGTGCGTGACGTCGGACGTCATGATTGCGAGCGGTATCGTGACGTCGTTGCTACGTGCTGTAGTTGCTAGCGTCTGGAGTGCGAGCAAGTGCTGGATGTACATCTCGAGGTAGCTCGTGTGCGTGAGCGTCTCGATAGGAAGCTTGAGCTTGATGCCGTTGTAGCCCAAGCGCTCGCCGAGACCGCCAGCCACGACGACGAATGCGCTCTTGCCAATGTGCTCGAGTCCAAGCGCTTCGAGGTCGCGGTAGAGCGCCGAGTCGAGGTGTGCGACAGGCAATGTCGTGGTGCTGTCGCTGCATGCTTCGCTGGTGCGTTGCCATGGCGAGACGGTTGGCACTGACGGCAGCCAGTCGACGTACTCGTCCACTTGCGCAGGTGCGTCTGATGCAGCACCGTTCATTGCGCTCGCGTGTTGTGCGTGGAACTGCCGCGTGGCGTTGCGGAGGTACGTGTCGAGCCCACCGCGGTACCAGCGCTCAAAGTGCAGTAGCTGAGCTCGCAGCGCACTGCTGTCGCTGCTGCTGTGATCGAGAAGCGCGAGCACGTGGTGCTGCTCCCACTTGGTCAGCGCTGCGCGCGAGCGTAGAAGCAGCGCGTGGTCGTCCGCAGGAGCGTGGCGCGCTTGCTTGCTCGCCATGCTCTTGCTGTGTGCCGAGACTCCCTTGAACGAACGAGGGGGAGCGGCTGTGTGAGTGGTACAATCTCAATGACAATCTGGCTCGCTGTCCTTCAGCAACGAGGGACGCAAGACACCGCTCGCTTCCATGTCGTAGCAAGACGACAAGGACGAGCACAAGGCACGATTGACAGCGGCACAAACGTGATGATGATAGCATGGCGTGCTTTACATTACAATGGCGTACGTCGTCTCTCTACTGCGGCCTAGATCTGCTCGGAACGACGGCGACTGGAAGCAAGAAGTGTGGGGATGGATGTGGGTGCCACAGGAACGCGCAGACAGAAGCGCGCTGCGAGACAGAGCGCCTCTGTCTGCGATCGAGTCCCTCACGCACCACAGCTGCTCTAGACACCGCGTATATCACCAGCCGCATGGGAGCGACGCATTGCTGGTGGAAAGTAAAAGGTGCCGACACACACACATGCACATGAACGCCACTGTGACAAGACGAGCGAAGATGTACCGCGAACCGCCCTCGCCGACGCCGAGAAGGCAACCGCGCGCGTGCCGCTCCCGCAATGGGCACAGCGCGCGCACAGCTGAGACGCCGAGCAGCCAAACGAGGCTGCAACAGAAGACGTCTCTCTCGGTCGCCAGGACGCCACTGCACTTCGCGATGCACGCAGCAGACACAAACAGAGAGCGAACTCTCCGCTTGCCCCGCCACGAGATCAAGCAAAGCGCAGCGGCGCACAAGTGAGAGACGGTCGCGCGGAGGAAGTTGGCTATCGGCCCCACTTTTAACTGCGACACCAGATCGCGCAGCAACATGCGCTTGCCTCCGACGACGAAGGAAGCGCAGCGGTCGCTGCGGCGGACAGCTGGTAAAAGGGGCCGGGAACGCATGCATGCACACACAGGCACATACAGAGGACACACATGCACGTTGATGGACGGAGAGATGCTGCTGGGCTTGGTCGCTGTGTGCTGGATGCTCGAATGAACGATTCGAGCAGATTGACCGGTTCGTGGCTCGAATTTGTGTGGTTGAGAGTGCGAAACCCGTGTGCAAAACAGCATTCCATAAGCAGTTGATTACAGTATGCCAGTAGAATCCAAATCACTCTCCTCCGCTTTCGGACTTCAGCGCAAACTCTGCCACTTCATGCCACACAAACCACTTTTCGAACTTTAGCGACCAGCAGCCTCGCACATCGAAACGACGCAGCCGATGCGTTCGTTCGCAATGGCAGGCTGGATCTGCTCGTTCGTGACAACGACATCGTTCACGATCGTCGAGGTGTATATGATCGACAAGTGCAGGTAGTGTCGTCGCGAGAGCTTGCCTCAGAACGCTGCAAGGTGTTGGTCGGCACGACGGCGGAACGACAGTCATGCGCAGCGTCGTGCAAGTCGCCTGATTGATAGAAGTTGCATCGACCGATAGGTTCTCTCGGTGGTTGTATTGCTCGGCTCTACTACTTGCCTCGCATCGTGATGTTGCCGCTTGCGTGCGCATTGCACGAGCCCGGCATCGGTGCTCCAGACGCCATTGCATCAGCTGTTGCGTCAACGCGACAAACAGCAGCATTGAGCGCTGCAGCACACACCAAGCGCGAGTGCTCGTGCGAGCTCCGACGACGCGCTTGAGGTCAATTGGAGTTTGCTGTTCTGTGCGCGTTCGTCTGCACAAGCCAGCATCGCTCGATCTCTCGCATTGCTGCTGGCTGCCAATGCGAGGCTGCGCCTTGCTGCTTGGCATCGAACAGCGATCGCGTTCGCGCTCTCGCCGCTCGCAATCGCGTGCATCGAGCGTCAGAAGCAGCAACCGTGTTCATCGCTCCACCACCGATCTCGGTGCCGTCTTTACCGAGGTCTCGATCATGACGACCGCGCGCCTTCAACTCAGCCCGAACAGCCTGACATCTCACACACCGCACCCCTTTGCGGACACACACAGCGACAAGACAGGGAGCAACGCGACCACAGTTTGTACACCGTGCGCATGTAGCTTGAGCGAGCGATCTAGTTTCGCGGCGACGCGTGCAGTGAGGGAATGAGCACATGTGCTTTGCTCGATTGAGACGTTTGTTTGATGCGAGGAGACGCGAGTTGAAGCTCGCGGCAAGTCGACCAGAAAGGTCCGTCGCATCGCTGCGAACGAGAGTGTCGGTCGGAGCACCGATGTTGTTGCGCGAGGCGACGAGCAAAGGCGTCAGTAGAAAATCCAGCGACAGGAAGCGGCGGTTTCGCTCGTGCGGGCGAAGGTTGGCGGACAACCATGCAGCACGCGGGTGTGTTCTCGCTTCGCCAAGGGCTCGCTTCACATACACAATACCAACCAGCACACATGCACATGCACATACCGACTGCAGGCATTCGCACCAAGCGCAGCAGCCTCCGTCACAACCACCAGCGCCATCGCGCTCGAGCGTGAGCAAGGTCACACAGCAAAGGCACACAGCGAGGAGTCAGCAGAGATTCGACGCGTCCCAGCCACACATTGTCCACGATGGACGTTCCAATGTCGAGTTGTACCCATAATCGCAATTAAACTCAAAATTTGAGTTGATTTTCTCGAACGCGCACAGAAAGCGACGTGCGATTGCGCTCGTGGCGACTCAGTCAACATCGACAACAACATCGAGGCGAGTGCTTTTGACTCGAGTCTTCGTGCGCACAATTCAACCCATGATTGAACCATTGCTTGCGTGGACTCTGTCGAGTCACGCCACGACGCTCAAGCAGGAGCGCGTTTGCTTGCCGAGCGTGGACACACGTTGTCGGGTGTGCGTGCGTGATCTGCTACTGTTGCTGCTGTTGCTGAGACCAGACTTCTGGCAATGACAAATTACGGGAGAGCACGGCACGCACGACGAGCAAGCAACGGACGACCACGCCGTCTGGTTCGAACACCACACACTGTTTTGCTCCGTTCAATGTATGACACAGACGCTGTGCTTGCGCGGCACAAGTGCTGCTGCGACAGCATCGGTTCTCCAAGCACTGGCAACGCAAGCAAAGCAAAAGCAAAAGCAACGCAAAAGCAACGCAAAAGCAACGCAAGCAGAGCTCGCCACCGATACACAAGACAAGACAACCACTCGCGACGACCTTTCGTGGCGGTGTTGAGGCACGATCCCACTCGATTCAGCAGCGTCGCGCTGGACACTTGCGCGAAGCTTGAAGTGCGCGCTGACAAAACGAGTGGCTCGGATGGTCCAACGCGCCGCTCATTCTTTTTCCGTCAGGTCATGGGGAGAGATTGAGACGCAGTACATGGAGAGAGAGAGAGATTGAGAGATTGGGAGCGTCAAACCTAGACTCGCAAAAATGAGCCTCGCCGAACGCAAGCCCAACTGGACTGGACTCCGTGTCAAGACGGCCATCGATTTGTATAGACACACAAAGCTGTGTTCGCGTGGATGTTTGGGTCGAGAGTCCTACGCGCGCAACGTCGCGCAGTGCGAGCCACACATGTGCGCGAAGTCTGCACATGTGGCGCGCAGCGCGTCTTGCCGCGAGCAGTCGTCATGCGCACGTAGCGTAACTTGGTGTGTCTGTGATGGTCGGCGTGGCTAGTTAGTGCAAGTGGTTGCGTGAGCGCGTGCTTGCTCATTATCCTGTGCATGACAGCGAGTTTGTATGGCTCGCTCGCGAGCACAGAAATACTATTGCGACCTGATGCATCTGATTTTCAGATGCCTCGTTTGTGCAGCGCATCGTCCTCATTGTGACTCTGCGAAAACGAGGTTGCACTTGTGTTGCCACTCGAATACCACACGAGAGCCTCGTTGCTTCCTTGCCGAGGCAGCGCAAGGGCTCTCCAGTGCTGCAAGGCTCGCCACGATCGATCGGTCCATGCAACAGCGCGTGGAGCAAGCGAGCGCGCGCCTCGTACTTGCCACATCACAGATGTGAACAATGACGCGAGAACGAGATGCGCGGCGCGACAGACAGAACGAAGGAGCATCGGAGTTGTTCAAAAGTGCAGCTTCGACGACTGTCCTCGTTTTTGTATGCCGCGTCGACGCCACCTGCTGAGCGTGGCGCTGATATACCGACGGCAAGCAGAAGATAGCGCGCGTGCGTACAGAGTGTTGCTGTCGCGCCTGCTTGCTGTTGCTGGTTGTCGTGTGCCGCGGACGCAGCAGCGCGCCTCGCCTCGCCATTCCCCGATTTGCTGCGCATGAGCAACAACTACACGCGTCCCTTACTGCCGCGTCGCCTCGTGCTCCGTCAGTCCACACCACCACTACCACCACCACCACCACCAACAACAACAACAGCAGCAACCATGAGCCTCGTCGCGACACCGAACGACACCCCCATCAGCGAGACCGAGTTTGCATTTGAGCTCTCGGCGCTCCAGCAGAGCGACGACTCGGACGCCACTGCGACGCCGCCGCAATGCGACCAGCAACCACCTCAATCGCCGGCCGCACACCAAGAGGACGACGACGAAGAAGAAGCTGGCTCGACGGTCGGCACCGGCATCTGGACAAAGGAAGAGCACGCGCGCTTCCTCGAAGCGATCAAGATCTACGCCAACGGTCCGTGGAAGCTCGTCGCGGCGTACGTTGCGACGCGCACGGTGCGCCAGACCATGACGCACGCGCAAAAGTACCGCCAGAAAGCAGCGCGGCGACTGCGCGGACTGCGCACAAAGCAAGCGCTCATGCGCATGCACTACGGCCACCGCATTAGCGAGGAGTCGCTCGTGCAAGAGCGCTTGCGCGCACTCACGGCGCAAGTCGAGTCTGCGTCGACAGCGCCACAGCCGCTGTACACACCGCCGTCGTCCTCGTCGTCGCGCCGCAGCAGCGGCTCGTCGGTGCGGAAACACCCGCGACCAGCGACGAAGACGCTCGCAGCGGCGTCGACTGAGCCGGCGGCAGCTGCAGCAGCCACGTCGGGCTCGCTGCTCGCGCTGCTCACGGATGTGGCGGCACCGTCGACGAAGCGTCGCAAGAAGACCGTGGCAGCCGTCACAATCCCAGTTCCCAGCCCAGCCGCAGTCTTGCGTGCACCGCTCGGACTCGCGAGCCCATGCACGGCGGACGCCATTGGCGCGAGCGCCAATATCCTCGACCTCGCGACGGACCTCGAGATCATCGACGACCTCAGTGAGGCGCCGAGTCTCGAAGAGTGCGCCGAGATGCTCTACGACCTGCTCTGCTGCTGACAACCGCCGCCATTCGGTCGCTGGCAGCTCGCACGAGTCGTCGCTGTACTTTGTACTATCACCTCCACCACATCCCCTTGATCAACAGCATCGCCTCATAATATATAGTGCGCTAGATTGCCTTCGAGACGACGTCCTTGCGCTGCTGCTTGCGTGGCTCGTGGTCAAAGCAGGCGATGTGCTTGCTCCGCCAAAGCAAGCAAACAGACACAGCGAAGTGGAAGAGCGAATCGTCTCGGCGCGCGAAGGAAAAGCCAGCTGCTCACACCTCTCGAGTTCGTGTGACGATCTCGAATGTGTGTGTCTGTTGCTTACTGAAAGCTCCTCCTCGAGCCGGCGCGTGGTCGCGAAGGACTTGTGAACGACGTTGGTGCTCGCAAGCATTCGTACAAGCTGCTCGAGAGAGCGCTGTGAGTGCGCGCATGTGCGACGGACGTCCTTGCGAAGCAAGCCTCGACATCGGTTGGCGAGTCGCGGCGTAGAAGAAGACGACGACGAAGAAGAAGCGATGGCGTGCGTGCGCAAAAGGCGACGACTGCACGAGCGCAAGAACGCGCGTGTCAAGCCCCGCAATGTGCGCAAGTCGGCCTCGTTGATCGCACTCGCGAAGCAACAACAACAACAGGTCGGCAGCACGCATCGACGACATCGAAGCGTTCCTTCCCCACCTTCACTTGATGGTTGTATGCTCGACACGATGTCGGATAAAATGAAAAGCGAGTGTACATTCACTTGTTATTTGCACAGACTCGCACGACTTGGATTCACTATCCACATACATTCAACAAGCTAATTTAATCCTGAACCCACACGGTCGTTCGATCGCTCAAACCGACTTGCCGCCACTCGACAAGCAACGCGCCACTCAACAAGAACCGCGCCACTCGACAAGCAACGCGCCACTCGACACACACACTCGCAACAACAAGACAAGCATGGGCAAGCAAGGACGCGCGTTCGGACTCGGGAAGAAGGGCAAGATCGGCATCACGGTCGAGAAGCCGTCGTACATCGCCGGCGAAATCGTGCGCGGCACGATCTACGTCGAGATCTACGAGCCGATCCAGTGCGATGGTGCGTCTCTCCCTCTCTCTCTCTCTTTGTGGCAGACGTGGCTGTGACGACAAGCAACAGCAGCAGCAGCAGTGACCAACTCGCGTACGTGTATAACTATGTGTGCAGCGCTCGTGCTCAAGGCCACGGGCAAAGAAAAGGTCGAGTGGCGCGAGTCGCACTCGGAGACCGACGACGATGGCAACACGCACACAAAGACCGAGGAGTACGAGGACGAGAAGGACTTCTTCAAGCAAAAGGTCCGTGCGACCTCCTGTCTCTCTGTCTGTCTCTCTCTCTCAATGCACAAGTATGGCTCTCGCTCACTCACTCCTGCGCTCGCGTGCAACCTGCAGATCGTGATCAGTGCGATCGCGCAGACGTACATGCCGGGGCACTACATGTACCCGTTCCAGTACCAACTGCCCGTGGAGCTCCCTGGCGTCTTCCGCCTCGAGTCGTACTCGTCCGGCTTCATCGACAAGCTCGAAGCGAAGATCAAGTACAAGTTCAAAGCCACGCTCGACGTGGGCGGGTACTTTGCCTCGGACTTGAAAGCGGACTGTAACCTCGTCGTGCACGAGCGTAACCTCCAAGCGATCCGACCGAGCGAAGACTCGGTGACGCAGAACGTGAACTTCCTCTGCTGCATCAACAAAGGCACGTGCCAGCTCGCAGTTGCGATGGACAAGAACGTGTACTTGCCAGGCGAGACGGCGCAGATCCAGTGCCAGATCAACAATGGCTCGAGCGTCGACATCACTGCGATGCGCTGTCATTTGTACCAGGACATCAAGCTCCGGACCAAGCACGGCCACCACGAGTTCACGCGCGAGATGTCCGTGCGTGCGTTCCCAGGCGTGCCCGCGAACTCGTCACTCGCGCAGCCGCAGCCGATTGCGCTCGTGTCGGACCACGGCGCGTTCTTGAACCCGTCGACGAGCGGCCACCTCATCCAGTGCTCGTACCGGATCAACGTCGAGTGCGACATTCCGTGGTGCCCGGACGTCGAGATGCACTTGCCAGTGACGCTCATTGCGCCTGAGATCCCGAACGTGTCGTGGGTCCCCGCGTCGACCGACGGGTATGTCCAGGCGCCGCCCATGTGAATGCGTGACGATGACACGCACGTGAGCATGTGAGTGACGGGAAGCTGTCGAAGCAGAAGACGAGAGGAAGGAGAGAGAGAGAGAGAAAGAGACTGGAGCAATACGATGCTCCGACTTGTTCGACGTGGACTCGATGCTGTCGGTGGATTCGAAGCGCCGACCTTGAGCAATACGTCAAGAAGTCAGACGGACTGGCTGACTTTGTCCCTCCGCTGCTCTCTCTCGCCACCAAGGAAGTCGCTTTCTCCATCGCTCGCCTCGTCGTGGTCTACTGAGTCGATCCGTCTGCACTCGCGTCGCAACTGCGTTGCGGTCGAGCGAGTCGCTCAATAGCGAGACGACGGTCGAGACTGAGGACTTGAACAACGACAACTTAGCTCAAGATTGAAGCGTCAAAATACAGTCCATGGACATACTTTATCCCAGACATACTCGATTTCCAAATTGAACAAGCGTGGCACTTGCTCGCAGCAGCTCGCAAGAACAAGCGAGCAGGTCGCAATGGCGTCGCCAGCAACAGCAGCGCTTGAGCTGAAAGACCTCGCGCCGCTGCGGCTGCGCCAAGAGCGTGCGCATGGCGACGTCGAGCCTGCGCTTCTCACGCCGCTGCTGCGCGGCAGCGCGCACTTGAACGCGACGCGCAAGCGCATGGAGACGCTCGTTGCAGCGCATCCAGTGCTCGCACAGCGCGACTTTGTCTTTCAGAACCACTCGGAGCGCTACAACAGCGCTGTTGCAAAGATGTACCACTACGTGCAGCTCTTGCGCACGCACGGCATCGCGGACCCCACTGAGCAGCAGCTGCTGTACAACGCAATCGGCGAGCGCTTGCCGATTGACGTCCATCGTGCGATGTTCATCCCAACGCTCGAGAACCAAGCGAGCGAGGCGCAGCAGCGCACGTGGCTTCCACTCGCAAAGAGCTACCAGATCCTAGGCGCGTACGCACAGACTGAACTCGGCCACGGCTCGAACGTCCAGGGTCTCGAGACAATCGCGACGTACGACGCTGCGGCGCAAGAGTTTGTCCTCCACTCCCCGACGCTCACGAGCCGCAAGTGGTGGCCCGGCGGGCTCGGGAAGACGGCGACACACGCGATCGTCCACGCACGACTGTCGCTCAGCGGCAAAGACGCTGGCATCCAGGCGTTCATTGTTCCGCTGCGGTCGCTCAAGGACCACACACCGCTGCCTGGCGTTGAGGTCGGCGACATTGGCCCGAAGATCGGCTTCCAGTCCGTGGACAATGGCTACTGCGCACTGCACTACGTCCGCATCCCGCGCGAGCACATGCTCATGAAGTTTGCGCACGTTGCACCGGATGGGACGTTCACAAAGCCGCCGAGCGACAAGCTCGTGTACCTCACGATGGTCCACGTCCGCGCGTTCTTGATCCGCAAGCTCAGCGCGTTCCTCGCTGCTGCTGCGACGATCACGACGCGCTTCAGCGCTGCGCGAGTCCAAGGCAATCGCCACAGTCTCAGTCGCAGCAGTAGTCGCAGCAGTCCCGCTGGCGCGGAAATCCCAGTGCTCGACTACCAGAACCAGCAGCTCGGGCTCTTGCCAATGATCGCACTCTCGTTCGCTGCGACGTTTGCAGGCGACGCAGTGAGTCGCATGCACGACCGCGCACTGGCGTCGCTCCAGTGCCAGAGCCCAGCGTTCCATACCGAGCTCGCAGAGGTCCACGCAGTTGCCTCGGGCGTGAAAGCGTGGCTCGCAGACGAAGTCGGTGTTGGCATTGAAGCGCTTCGGCGACTCTGCGGCGGCCACGGCTTCGCGCAGAGCAGCAACTTGCCGCATCTCTACGCCGAGATCGTCGGCGCGAGCACGTACGAAGGCACGTTTGACGTCCTCGTGCAGCAACACGCGCGGTTCCTCCTCAAGCGAGCAGCGTCGGCGTCAGCGCTGAAGGCGACGGAGGAGGCTGAGGACCGACGACTCCTACGACAGTCGTGCAGCGCGACGAGACCAGAGGACTTTAGTGACCTGGCGCTGCTGCTTGAAGCGTTCAGCGTCCGTGCAGCGCGCGCGACGCAGAGGCTTGTCGCCGCTGTGCAGCAGCAGCCGACCGGTCAAGTGACCGAACCGAATCCGTTCATGGTGCTCATGACCAAAGCCTCGATCGCACACTCGGAGCACATGCTCTTGCAAGCGTTCGTCGATCGTGTCGCTAGTGTCCCAGCACCAGCAGCGGACGCACCAGCTCGACGGACCCACGCAGCGCTGACTGCTCTATGTGCGCTCTTTGGGACGTGGCTCCTCGTGCGCTCGCTCGGCGACTTCCGCAACGACGACTACGTCTCGACCGCGCAAGGCGAGTTCGCCCACGCGCAACTCTTGCGCTTGCTTGCAGTCGTTCGGCCGAACGCTGTGCTGCTCACAGACGCGTGGGACTTTACAGACTGGGAGCTCGACTCGACGATTGGCCGGTACGACGGCGACATGTACCGCGCACTCGCTGCTCGCGCGAACGACGAACCGCTCAACCAGACGCAAGTTGCCGAGAGCTACGAGCAGTACCTCAAGCCTCTCATCCAGTCGCGGCTATAAGCGCTCTAGCCAGTGCACACATCTACGAAGAGCACTTGTGACACGAGACACGACTGACCTAGGACACCACTGCATCGCTAGTGGGTACGCGTGGCGACCTCAGCGTGTCTCGAGCAGGCGCGTAGAGCTCAGGGTCTTGGAGCTGTATCGGAGCCCGAGGAGCAGCACGAGAGACAGCGAGTGCTCAGAGTCC
>JAASFT010000114.1:0-39373 GCA_023333885.1 Globisporangium parvum
GCCAAGTTGCACATGAGCGTTGCATTCATACCAAGCGGCAGCCACAGACAGACACACACACACTCATCGTCTCACTTGCTCGTGGCGGTGGTGATGGCGCATGCGCAGGTACATGACTTGGTCGAGATCGCACAGCCCGAGCGTGATCACCAGCGCTTGGTCCTGCAAGTCACATCGCTCACGCCTGTGCGCGGGAAGCTACAGGTACGTTGTCTACTACCAGAGCACGCATATCAATGGCCACTCTGACCGACTCGTCGTCGCTCCACTCATCCACTCACTCACACACACACACACTGTGCGTCCAACTATTCAACTAGGTGAGTGTGCTCAAAGACATTGCCGCGCAGTTTGGTCTCGAACCATTCGTGCCGGTGACAGTCCAGCGCGTGGAGCCGCGCGACGTGACAGTCGACTTCATCGAACTCACGTTCAAGGACCAGTTCCTCTCGCGCGCCGACATCTGGCGCTTCAAAGTCGCGATGCTCGACAAGTGCGTGTTTGTCGGCAAGCACGTTGCCTGCCTCGGTGTGCGGTCGCAAGTCGAAGGCCTCCTCGCAAACAATCAGGACCACGCGTGCGGCGTGATTGGCGCCGAGACGAAGATGATCGTGCGCTCGCGCTCGAGTCGGCTCTTCTGGCTCGTGCAGATGAGCGCAGAGATGTGGGAGTTCGCGCCGGACGGTGAGCTGTACTACGAAAAGCTCCTCGACCGGTTGCTCCGCGTCATGATCAGCAAGTGGCACGAGAGCTCCGTGAGCCACTCGGTCACGATCATTGCGTTCTCGCGGAGCTTCTACGACAAGCAGCAGTTCCCAGACAACTACGATCCGCTTGTGCCGCCGTTCTCCGAGCCAACGCGCCAGAGTTGCGGCTCCGAGGAGCGCTCTCGCTGCTTCTCAAGTGCTTCGACAGCGACGAGTTCGACTGGACGCGGTCCGACGATTCAAGTCGATCCACTCACCGGACGGTACTACGAGGACTTTTACAAAGTCCTCGTGATGAACTACACGGGACCGGACTGGGACCACTTGCTCGGCGTCCTCAAGCGCGAGTTCACCAACTACCACGAGACGCACCGCTGGCGCTCGCCAGAAGAGTCGATCCCAGCCGAGTACGCCGTGCACGAGACTGCATCGCAAGGTCCGACACCGAGTCCGGCCGAGACTAGCGCCACGGCATCATCAGTGCTCGGTGACACTGCACAAGAGCTCGAAGACCCTGCCACTACGACAGCGCGCTCGGTCCACTGGACGGCGCTGCCGTTTGGGATCCCGTCGCGCGCGATGGACGGCAACATCCTCGAAGCGATCAACGTCACGCTCAACATCCTCGACAAGCACTACATGGACCGCGACCTCCACCGCACGGGCCAGAGCATCGTCATGATCACTGCTGGCTGCAGTATCTTCCACGTCGATGAGCGCCTTGCGCAGATCACAAAGCAGCGCATGATGGACAACGGTGTCGGCATGGACATGATCTCGCTCACGACGCCGCCGATGCACGTCGTGCCGCTGTTCATCTACCAGAAGACTGGGCTTCATGCAACAACGTCGTCTGTCCAGAGTGTTCCGAGTCCCAGTCGCGAGCAACAGCAGCAACAACACGCACTGGACGAGTCGGTGCGGCGGCAGCGCAACTACTCGATCAGCTCCGAGACGCTCGACGCGTGCTCGCTTGAGGGTCTTGAGAAAGAGCTGAGTGAGCTCGAGCCCTCAGGCTGGAGCGGCAACAACGCCACTGGCGATGGCGATGATAGCGACTCGAACCTCGCGCAGTCTGAGACGCCGTCTCACGATGGCGATAGCGACGCTGCTGCATACGCCCCAGAGCAACAACCGCAGACTGTGTACAGCGTCCCGCACTGGGTCAACATCACGTTCCTCGACTTTGACTGCCGCTGTCGCAACGGCGCCGCATCGTCTACGGCATCGTCGTCAGTGCGCGGCTCCAAGCACGTGTCGGTGATGCCGTCGTACGTTTCTACACATAGCGACAGCGCTAGCGCAACGCGCTCACAGTTCAACAACCGCTTGCTCTCGCACCGGACGCAGACGTGCGAGTGCCAGTGCTACCTCAACCAGCGCTTCCTCCCGCTCCCGCCGTGCCGCATGTTTGATATCACTGCGCCAACCGAGCGCCTCGCGTTCCCTGTCGCACTGAAGCGGCTCATTCAAGGGTATCCTCGCAAGATCCAACGCGGTGCGACGCCACCGCCATCTTCAGCGATACCCAACGCAGTTGACGGTCGTGCCGAGATGGATGTTGCTGTGACGCCACGGAGACGACGGCTCTCTGACGTTAGCGATGCACTCAGCCTCGGCTCTTCGACTGGCATTGGCGCAACTGCTGCGTGGCAGAACGACCACTTGAGGATCTGTCGCTCGCCAGACTACGACTCGGTCTTGACACGGTCGCCTCGACTTGCGGCATTCACCAGCGCGTATGGCGCGTCAGCTATGAGTCACGACGCGTTCCAGGAGTACGACGACGAGGTCTTTAGTACGCGCGCGATCCTCGGTGGCAAGCAGGCTAGGTCACCAGAGAGCGATGGCGCAGGGCTCTTGCCGCCTCGATATCGTGCACATGACCTCACGAGTGCAACATTCAGTGGCGACACGACCACGCTCGATGCAGCGATGGCTGCAGCAACAGCTGCAGCAGGATCCAAGCCGAGCAAGTGGCACGCAACGTCAGCGCACGGACGCGTCAGTGGATCAACGACAGCAAGGCGAGGCTTTGGAACCAAAGGTAGCAGCAGCACCAGTATGATTGGCTCGCTCCTGTCGCCACGCAACGACATGCGGGTGTTCCATCAGCAGAGCTTTCAGGGTCGCGCGACGGCAGCAGCGAACACAAGTGGCTCGTTCAAGCCGGCGCTTGCGCTCAAGCGCGTTGCAACAGTCAACGAACTCTCGACTGCCACAACTGCAGCGACGTCTGGGATCCGCATCCCGTCGATCGCAGCACATGGCAGCGGACGAAGCACGAGCAGAGTTCGACAGCACGAGCTCCTAGACACAACGAAGAGCGATGTTTTCGACGAGCGTGCTGGGTCACCAGACGATCAACTCAGCGACGACGATGGCGCTGCAGCAGCGCTGGATAGTAAACTTTTGAGCAAGTCGGTCGACGCCGCGTCGTCGCGCAAGTTCCTCCTCGCAGCACACAAAGACGCGAGTGCGGCAGAGTCGAGTGTGGGTGTCCAGCGCCAGCGCGCATGCACGAGCAACGCCGAAGCTGCAGCGACACCACCGCTGGTGACGCCACCGACAGGTCACAAGGGGAGCTTTCAGCACTTGTCGCGATCGATGACAATGGCGAAACCAAGTCCGTCGTACTACAACGACTTGCTGCTGCGGTCGCCACCACCTGGTCCACCTGCGCTGACATCGTCACTGTCGGCAACAGCACACTACGACAGCCATCTCGGACGCACTGGGTACTACCCACCAAGTGCAGTGCGACGCGGCCACTCGGACGTCCTTGCGTCGTCAACGCTCACAACACTGACGCCCCAGGCATCGTCGCCGCCGCTTGACCGACCGCAGTCGTGCATCTCGACGAATCCGTTTCGGTACTCGACCGAGACGCTCGAGAGCGCATCGCAGCGACTGACGAGCGACCGCCGCCGCTGGAGCCACCTCTTCCCAGTCCTCACAACGAACCAACAAGCGTCGATTGGAGCGTCAGACGTGCATCAACACGGTGGCGTCAAGCCGATTCATCTCGGTCCAAACTGGAAGAGCTTGACATCACCAGCGATCTTGCCGCTCACGACAGACTACTACCCGTCGGCAAAAGACCTCCACACGAGCTACACCGAGTCGTTTTACACACTCACGCTACCGTCGGTGCAGTCGGAGACCGTCCCAAAGTACAACGACCACGACGAGCTGCTCATTGAGATGGTCTGTCAGCGCCTCGCAAGCGACTTCCAACTCGTCGCAACGGATGCAAGCGCGGACAGTGACGCAGCAACGCTCCTCCATCACCACCACCACCACGCCCCGACTGGAGCGCCAGGTACAGCAAATCGTAGCAACACAGTCGTGTACTACCTCAGTATGGGCCACCGGATCCACCAGATGATCTACGACGCCGAGCTCCAGACGATCGACGTCAAGCGGTACTTTCAGCGCGCGATCGAGCGGCAAAAGACCGATGCAAAGACGTATCGCTACTCGCTCTACGTCGATCGCACGGCGTCGTTCCACCCGCTGCAGCAGACGTTCTACGAGTATGCGCAGCCCGAGGAGAACTGGAACTCGCTCGATCACTTGCTCTGCGGCTACCACGACGAGATGTCGGACACGACCAAGTGCCGGCGCATTCGCTTTGCCATCGTGCCGCCGAAAGACGCTGCGACATCGGCGGCAGCGCAGACAGCGTACGTCGCAAAAGTCGGGAGGCTCATTGACTACTTCCAGACTCGCATTGCGCCAGCTGAAGATGGTGTCGTTGAGAAGATCGTCGTTCGCGCAGTCGCTAGCCCAGACGCAGCAGCACTGTCGCAATCAGAGACGCTCCTACCGCCGCCGTCGCCTCAGACGCTTCGGTACAAGATCTGCTGCAAGTCGTCGTCGTGCTCATCGGCGCGGAGCAAGAGCGACGATACGCGCGCCGAGTGGATCATGCTCCACCTCGAAGACATGATCGACGCTGCACGGACGTACCACCTCGACATGCGCTGGCTCGCGTGCAGCGGCATTGTCGCGGACGAGTTCGTCTCGGCGCTCAAGCGCAAGAGCAAACAGTCTGGACTCGAGCTCCGGCGCGTGCCCGAGTACTCGCGCGTCTCGTTCCTTCAGATCCATCCGCTCATTGCGCCGATCTTCTTGCCACTGCCGCCCTGGCCACACCGTGACAGCGTTAGCAGTCCGAGCGCTAGTCCTCGAAGCTCTGGTACGAGCTCAAGAGCGTCCGAGCAAGAGCGACTGCTGATCGCGACGCTCGTAGATCGCCTCGACTTTGTCTTTGATGACGAGCGCCTCGCTGATGCAAACGGCATTGGCTACGGCTTAGGCATTGAGCGCGAGGAGCGCAAGCCGTTCAGTAGGCTTGGCGCTGGCTACAAGCACCATCGGCGCTCTGCATCAACTGCTGCGCGACTGCTTGCTGAGAAGTGGCGCACGCGCGGCTACAAGCAGTACATGCACCGAAGCGCGCCTGTGTTTCTTCGACTTGTGCACCGAGGCTTGGTCTGGATCCCGAGCTACGACTACGACGAGAAGAGCGACGTCGCGCGTGCCGACGAGCTCTTTCGCGAGATCTGCCACGTGCTTCAAGCGAGCGCGGCGCTCCACGACATGGTCGAGTCGTGCTGCTGCCCAGAAGCAGCGTGACGGCGTGTAGCTACGCGATGGAGTCAGGGCAAAGCGAGTGAAGGAGAAGACGCTACGTTGCATTCGCATACACGACACTACGAGCCGACAGAGTCCTGAGCGACGCCACGACTACTTGGTCGCAGGTGCAGTCGGTGCGGCTTTCTTGGCTGGCGCAGCAGCGACGTTTGACTCTGTGCGCGCAGACGTCGCAGCTGGCGTTGGCACTGGAGCAGGACCTGTCGTACCAGTCGCAGCGCTCTGTTCACGCAGTGAAGCCGACGCCGCGACTGGAGTCGTGCCGCTGCTACTTTGAAGTGCCTCTGGTCCGTAGTAGTAGTAGTTCGCAAAGCCTGGCACATAGTTGTAGCTCGGTGCACTGTACGCGAACGACGGGTAGCGGTAGCTGCTGCGGTGATGGTCGAAGTGTCCGACGCTGCAGTCGTCGCCATACCCGCCACGCGTGTGCTCGTTGCAGTTGCGGTGCTTGTTGTAGAAGCGGTGGGGATGGTCGTCGCAGTCGTCCTGGTGCGAGTAGGTCTCAGTGGTCAAGCGGCGATGGTGCGACGCGCTGACTAGCGCCTTCTTCGTACTCGAACGATGGCCAGACTTGTGGTTGTGCGAGTGCTTGCGGTGCTTGTGGTGCGGGAGTCGCGCCGCAGCGCCATTCATGACGAGACTCATCGCCACGAAGCACAGCATCGCGAGAACGAGACGTGCTCTCTGCATGATGCTTGGAGCTTGGTCGACTGCGCGAGACTGGAGGCGTGTGGCTTGGATGCGTGTGGCGAAGCCGACCAGTTTGCCAATGAGCAGTTGAGAGAGAGAGATCCAAGCGCACGAGTCTCTTGAGCACTAGCGAGCCCAGTGAGCTTGCTGAAGCGTAGCGTGTCGTTAGCAGTCGAGAGACGAGAGAGTGACGGGCATGAACAGAGTGAAAGCATGCGACTGCGTTGCTCGATCGATTGGACACTGACTTACGATCTCTCCGCATACCCACTTCTCACGCTGTGCACCAGACTACGACCTCTTGTCACTCACCCCATCGGTCATTCGGTCGTCGACCATCTTCACTCCGACTGCGCTGGTCTAGAGAATCGTGAGCGACTCGTCCGCGTCGTAGCCAAACTTGCGCTTGTACTGCTCAAAGATCCGCGCGATCTCCGCCACGTACAACGCATGCACTGCCTGCACCTCTTCGTCCGTTGGGTCGTCCGTCTGCGTCATCGCAATCGGCTTGCCGTACACAACGCCGAACGTCTTGCCGGCTGGCAAGCGCTTGGGCATCCAGAGGAAGCGGCCCCAGAAGACAATGATTGGGATCTTGAGCACCTTGCGCACGAGCGCAACGACGCTCGTCGACGGCGTCCAGACGTTGAAGAGCCACTTCTCGCCAAAGACAAACGTCGGGACGAGGTCTGCGCCATGGCGCATCGCGAGCTTCACAAACCCGAGGCGGTTGCTCAGCATGATCTTGGTCTACGATGCACCATCGCAAGCGGGAGCAATCAATCAGCCGTCAGTCTGCTAGGACGTCTATGGGAGCACTCAGTCCCTTGCGTCGCATGGCTCACCTCCTTGGACGCTGGCTCGGTCAAGAAGATCTCGGGGATGCCACCAGGGTACACGAGCACGCTCTTGCCCGACTTGAGCACTTTCTCTGCTGTCGACCGCGACGCGTCGACTGCATTCATCCTACAGCGCGCGAGAGCAGACGCTCGTGAGTCTCTCTCTCTCTCACACACACACACGCACGTGTCGATACGGAGGCCTGTCGAGTCGACAGGGCAAGTGAGGACACGTACCACAAGCAAATGTCCCGCGCAAGTGGGATCTGGAACACAATCGATGCACCGAGCACTAGCTCATCGTCACAGAGAGAGAGAGAGCAAGAGTAGAGTGAGGGCACTAGTCGGTACGGATCCATGGAGAGCGACTCAGAGAGAGAGAGATGGACAAAAGAACGTACAGCGCGCCGAGAGGCTGGGGAAGACCGTGTCCCACACGCCGCCGTACGTCGCGACGCGCGAGAGAATGAGGATGCCGTGCGGATGGAAGCCAAAGATGTACTTCTTCGCTGCATCAAGCGCTTGCTCGCGCACAACTGTGATGCTAGAGACGTATCACACGTAGCAGCAGCAGGAGCGCCAGCGTCAGTGCGTGGCGGAGTGGGAAGCAGCACGAACAACGCGCTGTTGGAGCACGCACGCACGCACGCACCCGAGGAACTCGGAGCAGAGACGCCAGAGAGGTGTGTCCCAGAGCCACGGCCATGGACGGCCATTCGCAGTGCGCTCGGCGCCATCGAGGAAGCGCGGGATGTAGATTGCAATGAGCGCAGCAGCGATGACCCCGTGTCCCGACTGAGCAGTTCCGCAGTAGCAGTCGCCAGGTAGAGAGAGAGTGGCAGCAGCCGCGTCAGTGCGGTCGCGCCACAGAGCTGCTGGTAGAGCGCAAGTACCTGGTAGAGGTAGTAGAAGAACGCGACGACTGGGATCGCCCAGAGGTTGTAGTGGTAGATCCCAAACATGAACGCGTCCGCGAGCCATGGCTGGAGCCACGCTGGCACGCGGCTCGCAGCATCAAAGTACGACGGCGGCGTGTACTCGAACACGGCCTGCGTCGTCAGCGTGTCTGCGCATGGCGCTGTCGCTTCGGACGCAGCAAGTGCGCCAGCACATGCTGGCTTCGACTCGACGTCGCTGTCGTCCGCAAGCGGAGCCATCGTATCCACACAGCAGTTGAGTGCGTTGAGTGCCGACTCAGCTTCTGTGGCTACCAGTGCAATATTTACAAAACTTCGTGTCGTTAACCACAACGCCAGTTTGCACAAGCGATTCCAGTATTTGCATATGTAGACACAAATTGTGACTAGAAAGTCGAATAAGTTTATAGTTATTCGACCATCTAGACACAATAATCTCGTGCACCAACAATAAATCGGTGCGCGAGCGCTTTACCGTGAAAGTTGCAAAAAGTGTCCTCAAACGAGGTATATAATTGAAAAATCGTGAAAATGTCAAATCTGTACCTCAATTGGTTCTGTTTAACCAAAAACGTCCGATTTCCATCATCATCGGTACATTGTACCAATGAAGTGGCTATAATGTGAATATCGAAACCGAGTGTCTGCAACCTGGTTGACCACGATCCATGAATAAGTATGTTTCATACTCAAGTAAAATACAACTGTACAATCCAGGTGCTAGAACAGTATGCAGCGACGTAGAAAAATACGCGCTTCGACCGATCACTTTTGAGAGGTCCGATTCGAATCGCGGAGCTCAAGATAACAAGGCAATAAACAAAATATATATTTCACATTCGTTGTTGCATTCCCTGTTTAAACCGACAATATGGTCACCAAAACCAACATACTTTAATTGAATGAAGAAAATCACAAATACAGATTCTAGTCTAGTGTCGGACATTTGCATACTTTAATCAAATGAAGTGACTCCTCAGAGTCACTTCGATACAAATATCAAGTCTAAGGGGCATTCATTCACATTAATCTCCAGCGTTCCATTTTCCAGAATGTCCGGGCGTTCCAGTCCACATACAATATGCAAGGTTATTCTTTCCGGTGATTGTGACTTTCATTTTTCAGTCCACATAATCAACTCAATTTTATTCGTTCAGAACCCAGTGGCCCTCATCAAATGTGACGAATGTTTTCTTCACATTTCAACAACAACCAACAACTCGAAAGAGTGATAGTACATACTATATTTGAAATATCTCAACGGCTAGAGTTGTCTAATGTATGCTGAATGGTGTAATCCCAAGGTATTTGATCACCAAAAGCGAACAAACACCTTGGGATTACAAAAGTGGGCCAAAGATACATGATCTTATGTCATTTCATACTTCCGAGCCAAGTTGTTGAGGCCAATATATTCCTCTCTTATACAAAGAACGACAGTTAGTATATAATTTTGGATATCCATTTATTGAATTGCAATAATGGAGTGCCTATTTACTGAAAATTTGATTTGTCGCGTATATCAGACTATACATCCGATAGTTTCGATTTTTACCACTTCGAAAAATTCCTGTAGTGTGAGTTTCGTACAATCGCCTTTATTGAGTGAAATTCTCATAAAATGTCTTTCGTATTGAATTGTATGTTGATGGTTGTATACAATGTCGTTTGACTTGCGTACACTATGAAATGTTGATGCGCTGTTCCAACGATAGAGTATAAAATCCTCAGCCGAAAGTATGTGGTCCCCAAATCACGATTAATTCCGGCCATTGAAAAACCATTTGTATTTTTTGGAGTTTTTCTAAGATATGTCGAATGTTTAGGGTTGTACACAGGACACGAAGGAGAAAAAATGAGTAGACACAAATTACTGCGAAAACCAACGAACTGAGCAATAAATCTCGTGAGGAAGTCTCTCATCTACTCGAGCCTGCCAGTCTATTGCTTTTTACATAACTTACCCAACTTAACAACGACCTACAATCGGCGTAAGGCCAGCGCTAGGTCGTCTTTGCCGCTGTAGAGACTGTAGAGACTGAACTTCTCGTAGTTAAATGTGTAGGAACGATCAACGAAGACACCTCTTCGGCAAGTTCGGTGCGTTCTTAGTCGCAGGCGTCGACATCGGCTTCACCATCTCCTCCACGCGCCTCACCAGTGCATCTCGTGCAAACCACACAGACAACCAGTGCTGGAAATACTCGCTGCGAATGACGCTCCTACATGGAGCACACGAATTGCACAAATAGCTTGGCGTCAACAATGCCGGCTCGATTTCCGCCGGATGGGGGAATAGCTCCTCCGTTAACGCCGACTCGCTACACACATCTCGAGTGAAGCCGGCCCGATGCACACGTCACATACCCGACTCTCGGTGGCAAGTGTCGCCAGTGTACTCTCTCACACCGCTGTATTCGCCACGTGATGCACCACGATCGATCCCGTAAGCGACGCATGACCAAGGAGACCATTAGCAGCCACCCCTGGGTGCTCGCTGGCTTGATAGGCTTCCTAAGGCTCTCGTCAGCCAACTTGCGCACGTCGAGCGGCCAGTCGGCACACCGGCTGGGATTGAGCGATGATGGCGCGCGAGCGCTCTGGCGGGTCTCCTGGTTTTGTCAATACCATAACGCGCGGTATGGCCAAGCATGCTCTCGTCGCTGCCACACACACGCACAAAGCTGCTCTTAAGTCTGCGATCTGTGCGTCCGGCTCCATCGACACCTGTTGCTGCAGTCACTCACGCTCTATTTGCACGACACACACGCGACATGCAAACCTCGCCATATCTTTGGACACAGCGCATGGAGTCACTTGTATTCACTGTGTATCACAGTTGCCCAACTGATTCAATCACACAGACGCATCAGCTTGGGCAGACGTCTGCACAAGGTCGCCCTCTGCAGTACAAAGCCCCACTTATGATTGCTAAAGATCTAGTTATGTCCACTATGCCTTTGGGTTCACAACGACGTATGCTCGATGAAAGGCAGGACGCTCGTTGTACAGTGGGTAGTAGGCACTGATAGGACACAGTTCCGGCGTTAGCAACGTCCTTTTCCAGCAATGTAGTGGATGGGAACCGACATACTCGTCCGTGTAACGCGCAACAAGACTCGACAACATCACTTGGCCTATGTGTTCTCCACCGCGCTTCAGCAGGTGTACGCCCCTCTTCACTCATTGGCCGATCAACTCGCCGCAGATCACTATGAGACTGCGCCACATAACAACGTCAGCGCGTACATCAATGGGTTGTTCGACTCACTGAGCGACAAGGGTACAGAGAAGTAACTGGCGTGATCTCATTACAGCCGCCGCGGTGCCGTCGTAGCAACGGCAAGCGCGGACATCAAGCTTAGCAACCTTGCACACAGATGCAGATGGATCATTGAAGGGTTCAATAACGTGCTCGAGTACATCACCGAGACCAACAGCCGTGGCCAAAAGGTCGCTCGAGTGTTTGGCGGGTGCAGCAGCCATCGCGCACTATCGAGCCAGCAAAACTCTGCACGAGTGGAGATGCTGCAGAGAAGCTGCAATGATTTGCGAGGCGGATATTTGCGCATTTCGCGACACGACTGCAAAAGGAGTCGTTCGCGTTCGCACTCACGGCTGTCCTGCACTACTTCGCTGACACTATGTCTGCAAGCCCTGACGAGGTTGTGCACAAGGTAGTGCTGTTGGTTGGTCTGGAGTCTGGTGACTACGAGTCGAGAGTTTGTGGGAGTGATGCATTGCTGGAATGACGCTGCGGGTGCTCATTGCCTCGCCCCTTTCGTTGCGGTCAGTACGATGTGTGCTGCAATGCAAGAGTGGTGTGTGTGACACCTCACGAGACCAAACCGAGACTTGTGCGTGTGTGACGTCACTCTAACGATCCGTAGGTCGAGCGGATCCACACCATCGCTGCGTCTTGTCAGCTAGTCGACAGGAGCGCATGCACGGATTGCAGAAGGTCTGGACGAGCTCGGTGCGAAAGACTGACGGGTCTTACTGACTTGAACCGCCATGAGAGGCGAAGACCAAGACACAAGGGTTGCAGTAAAGGAGCACTCTGTGTTGCCGCCAACTGAAGCCCCCACGCATCAGCTAGACCGCTACGATGAACGCTGCGCGACACTTGAATCGCTTTGGCGATGCGAACCAGTTCAGACACGCGACAGTATTTGGTGGCGCTGTGCCGAGAGTTGGTAAGCAAGCGAAGC
The DNA here is from genome assembly GCA_023333885.1 of Globisporangium parvum. NCBI lineage: Eukaryota > Oomycota > Peronosporomycetes > Pythiales > Pythiaceae > Globisporangium > Globisporangium parvum. The sequence continues at coordinate 12,024 of JAASFT010000114.1, forward strand.
GTGGAGCACCAGTATTCTCGCCGCTTTGTGCGTTTGAACATCGTTTCGCTTCCTCTCAAGGCAGCACGCACCAAAGATGAGAGAAACAGAGTCCTCGACAAGGAGCATGACGTTATAGCAGGTGGCTCTCGCACAACGAAGCTAATCTTGTCGATATTATCTGCAATTCTCATCAGGATCTAGTTCGAGAGTCTTGACGACATCCCTCTTGATCTGTCCTGCTGCGCGCAATGCGACGCAAGAAACGCCGTATCGATATCGCGATCACTTCTCGGCACGATGTACCCGCTTTCAGCTGAACTGAATCCAACTGCAGAATGGCAGGATAAGGCGAGAGCCCTCGCAATCGAAGCGCAGCGGCTCGCACTGTGCAGCATCAGCGTGGAGATGGGAGCACGCAAACGGCTAGAGTCAGCGTTAGGAGTCTTGTGTGCTTTCAAGCGTTGCCGCACTAACACGTCGATACGGTATCACTAGCACTCACATTGTCTCTCTTTCACACTCGCCCTGCACGTGCTGGTGTCGGCGCTGGTGTGCACGCATAGGGGGTGACGAGCAGCGCGACCGCAAGATAGGTCCAGTACAAAACGTCGATAGTGCAAAAAAGCAGTGATATTCTGCATGGAAAAATCCTGTGGATTTGTGAGCCGTGAGCGTTTCTATTCGCATATTATCATTATAGCCTCATGCGTTTTCAAAACTACATATTGCTGCTTCAGCCTCATTTGTGCCTCCGAGGGACTAAAACGGCTGGATGTGCCCCAGGAGGCACTGGCGACCGATCCACTGTGCTCGCACTCTGACTGCGCAATTCGCTCACCAGTATCGTATCGTTCTACAGGCGAGCAAGCGAGACGAGAGCGCCATGGCGACACCAGCGACACCCACCGCAGCTGCGCTCGAGCCGCAGCAAGTGATCCCATGCGGGTCGTACGACATCGTGCTCGGCTCGACGCTGCTGTCCTCGGGCTTTGTCGCGCACGACATTCTCGCGCGCATGCCGACGACGTCGACGTTTGTGATCCTCACCGACACGAACGTCGCGCCGCTGTACGCAGAGCCGCTTCGCCAGCAGCTCGCTGCACTGCTCACGGGCCACGCAACGAAGCGCGTCTTGCTCCACGCAGTGCCGGCTGGCGAAGAGTCGAAGTGCCGCGCAATGAAAGCGAAGATCGAAGACGACGTGTTCTTCCCGAACCGGTGCCACCGCGACACGTGCGTCATTGCAGTCGGCGGCGGCGTTGTCGGCGACTTGAGCGGCTACGTCGCGTCGACGTACATGCGTGGCGTGCCGTTCATTCAGATCCCAACGTCGCTGCTCGCGTGCGTGGACTCGAGCATTGGCGGGAAGACCGGGATCGACGTCGAAGACTTTGGGAAGAACCTCCTCGGCGCGTTCCACATGCCGCAGCGCGTATACATCGACTTGAGCACGTTGCAGACGCTGCCGAAGCGCGAGCTCGTGAACGGCATGGGCGAAGTGATCAAAGCCGGCGCGATCTACGACGCCGAGCTCTTTGACGTGCTCGAAGCGTCGCCTGACGCGATCCTCGCGCTCAGCGACATGGCGCTCGTGCAGCGCGTCGTGGCGATGGCCGTGCAAGTGAAAGCGCACGTTGTGACGCTGGACGTGAAGGAGATGGGCTTGCGCGCGATCCTGAACTTTGGGCACAGCATTGGCCACGGCATCGAAGCGCTCGTGCAGCCCGAGTACCTCCACGGCGAGTGCGTCGCGATTGGCATGATCAAAGAGGCCGAGATCGCGCGCGGCATGGGGCTCTGCTCGTCTGCGACCGTCGGGCGCTTACGCCGCTGTCTCACTGCGTACGGCTTGCCCGTGCGCGTGCCCGAGCACGTTGCAACGGCCGATGTGCTCGTGAAGATGGAGGTCGACAAGAAGAACAGCGCTGGCGTGAAGCGCATCGTCTTGCTCGAGCGCATTGGCCGCGTCTTGGCGAACCCGTACGCCCGCGCAGTCGACGACGCGCAGATCGCGCTCGTGCTCGAGAAGCAAGTCGCAATGGTCCCAGGACCCGCGGCGCGTGGGGCGATCCGCGTCCCGGGGTCCAAGTCGATCTCGAACCGCGCACTGTTGATGGCTGCGCTCGGCCGCGGCACGTGCCGCCTCTCGGGCTTGCTCCACTCGGACGACACGCAAGTGATGATGAACGCACTGCTCAAGCTCGGTGCGACGTTTGCGTGGGAAGACAACGGCGCTGTCCTCGTCGTCGAAGGCACAGGCGGCGCGTTCTCCGCAGTCCCAGACGGCGATGCGATCTACTTGAGCAACGCTGGCACCGCCGCGCGGTTCCTCACAACAACGATGACGCTCTTGGACCAGCCAGCGCGCTCGGTCGTCGTCACTGGCAATGCGCGCATGCAGGAGCGGCCGATTGCGCCGCTCGTTGATGCGCTCCGAGCGAACGGCTGCGACCTCACGTACCTCCAAGGCGACGGGTGCCCGCCTGTTGCAGTGCGTGGCACGGGCTTGCGCGGCGGCGTTGTGAAGCTCGCAAGCAAAGTGAGCAGTCAGTACGTCTCGTCCGTGCTCATCAGCGCGCCATATGCGCGCGAACCGCTCGTGCTTGAGCTCGAAGAGGAGCACCCGACGTCGCTGCCGTACATCCTCATGACCACGCAGCTCATGCAGGCGTTCGGCATCGCAGTCGAGACGCTCGCGCCGAATCGCTACCGCGTCCCCTGTGGCGTGTACACGAACCCGCCGACGTTCAGCATCGAAGTCGACGCGTCGTCGGCGACGTACCCGCTCGCGCTCGCGGCGATCACTGGCGGCTCGGTGACAGTCGAAGCACTTGGGAACGCGAGTCTCCAGGGCGACGCAGCGTTCCACACGCTGCTCCAGTCCATGGGCTGCACGACGTCGCAAGACGCGCACTCGACGACTGTCACGGGTCCGCCAGCCGGGACACCGCTCACAGCAGTCGACATTGACATGGAGACCATGACCGACGCGTTCATGACTGCTGTCGCGCTCGCAGCCGTCGCAAAGGGCACGACGCGTATCACTGGCATTGCGAACCAGCGCGTGAAGGAGTGCAATCGCATCGAAGTCATGGTCACGGAGCTCCAGAAGCTCGGCATTGCGTGCGGCGAGCTGCCGGACGGGATCTGGGTCACTGGCACTGCTGGCGAGACAACGCGCCTCAAGCGCGCGTTCATTGCGTGCCACAACGACCATCGCATTGCCATGAGCTTTGCGGTCCTTGGCTCGGTCGTCCCGAACGTCATTGTGACCGACAAGGAGTGCACGGACAAGACGTACCCAGAGTTCTGGGACCACGTGCAGATGCACTTGGGACTCAAGGTCGCGCCAGTCGTGAGCAGCAGCAGCAGCAGTGACGACAGCACTGCGGCAAAGACGACTGCGGCAGACGTCCCAGGACTCTTTCTCATCGGCATGCGTGGTGCTGGCAAGACGTCACTGGCGCGCGCAGCCGCAAGTGCTTTGGGTCTGACCCTCCTCGACACCGACGAAGCGCTTGAGACAGAGTTTGGCGAGTCGATCGGCGCGTTCGTCGCGCGCCACAACGGCTCGTGGGACGCGTTCCGCGCACGGCAGCGCGCGCTGCTGCTGCGGTTGATCGCCGCGCCACCAGCGGCGACGATCGTCTCGTGCGGCGGTGGGGTCGTTGAGACGCCGGACATTGTCGCTGCGCTCGCGACGTACCCGTACGTTGTGCACGTGCACCGCGCGATCGACGACGTCCTCGCGTACCTCGACAGTGCGACTGAGGCGCATCGCCCGTCGCTCGGCGAGTCGCACGCAAGTGTGTGGCAGCGCCGTGCGCCGCTGTACCACAAGAGCGCAGCGTTTGAGTTCACAGTGACCCGCGGCGACACAGACTTTGCGCGGATCAACCGCGACTTTGTCCGGTTCCTCAACGTCGTGCTCCCGCACTTGCCGAGCAGCTTTGACTACACGCGCGTGTGCCGTCCAGACACGTTCTTCCTCTCGCTCACGTTCCCCGACGTCGTGGACGCGCAGCCGCTCATTGAGACGATCACAACTGGCGTCGACGCGTTGGAGCTCCGCGTCGACTTGCTCGCGTGCTGCCAAGACGTCGCTGCAGTCGCGTCGCAGGTCGCGCGCTTGCGTGCGCTGTCACCACTGCCGATCATCTTCACTGTCCGGTCCAAGGCGCAAGGTGGCGCGTTCCCAGACGACAACGAAGCGAAGATGTTTGAACTCCTCGCGCTCGGCGTGCGCTTGGGCTGCGAGTTTGTCGATGTCGAGACGTGCTGGTCGCGTCCTGCGCGCGACGCACTGCTGCGCTCGCGCCGGCGCTCAGCGATCATCTCGTCGTTCCACGCGATCCAGGCGCCAACGAGCGAGCCGGAGGCGCGTGCGATCTTCCGCGAGTGCTACCACCAAGGCAAGGTCCAGGTCGTGAAGGTCGTGCTCAAGGCGTTTGCTCCAGCGCCGCACGACGCGCTCGTGGTCGATCGCCTTGCAGCAGACTTTGCAAGCGTCTGGGGTCCTGCAATGCCGATCATCGCGCTCTGTACGACGGACGCTGGCAAGCTCTCGCGCGTCCTGAACCGCGTGCTCACGCCCGTGACGCACCCTGCGCTCCCTGCTGCAGCCGCGCCTGGTCAGCTCTCCGTCGCGGAGATCCTCGCGCTGCGCAAGCAACTCGGTCTGCTCCCAGGTGTGTAGACGTCCTGTGCGAACGAAGGAGCCTGGACGCGACGAATGCACGTACTTACTACTACCTGTTTGGCTGTCTATGTGTCTGTCGTGGACGCTCGTTGCTTGTGCTCGTGCTGCAATGCCGTTGCTAGCGCGCGAGTTCTTCTTGTTTGGGACGCCGATTAGCAAGTCGCCGTCCCCTGCGATGCACAACGCCGCGTTCCGAGCCCAAGCGCTGCCGTTCACGTACGCGCTCCACGAGACGGACAGTGTCCTCGACATTGTCGCGCGCATGCGAGCGCCAGAGACACCGTTTGGCGGCGGCTCTGTCACGATTCCCCACAAAGTCGACGTCATGGCGCACGTCGATGAGCTTACGCCAGCCGCACACGCGATCGGAGCAGTCAACACGCTCGTGCGCATCGACACGCTCGATGGCGTGCGCTGGCGCGGCGACAACACGGACTGGCTCGGCATCCTCCGTCCGATCCGCAAGCGCTTGAGCGCGCAGACTCTGAGCGCGGACGCGACGAAGCGTACCCTCGTGGCGCTCGTTGTCGGTGCGGGCGGGACGTCCATGGCAGCAGCGTACGCGATGCGCCAGCTCGGCGTCACGCAGCTCTTCATCTACAACCGCACGCTCGCAAAGGCTGAGGACGTCGCTCAGCGCTTTGGTGCGCAGGCGCTCGCAGTGCTCACGCCCGAGGTCCTCGCGTCTGTCGACGTTGTCGTGAGCACGATCCCAGCGCAAGCAGGCTTTGTGCTGCCCGACTACTTGCTCCCACACCAGACCGCATCGTCGAAGCGCCAGGTCGTTGTGCTCGATGCTGCGTACCAGCCGCCGATCACGCCGTTCCTCGCCCACGCAGCGGCGCACGGTGCAGCGTGCATCCAGGGCTTTGAGATGCTGTACGAGCAAGCGATCGAGCAGTACAAGCGCTGGCACAAGCTCACGCACGTGGTTGCGCTCGAACGCGACGGCGACGTCATGAAGCGCGCGTGTCTCGAGCACGTGCCAGTGGACCAGCGACTGTAGTTGCACGGATAGGCGCAGGGCAGGACGCGCTGATCGACGACGGCGAGGACGACACTGCGTACACTTCGTAAACATGAACACTGTGCATGGGAACGTAACCATTGAGGTCCGCTGGTTACGCTTGCGACTGGTGACGCCCTCGTTCGAGGGCTTCACTCCAGCAGCGAGCTCTCGCCCTATTGCCTGCGCTCTTGACGCAAGCAGCAGCGCGTGTCGAGTGCGAGCGACCGAGCGACGGCAGCGACTTAGTTCGCTCCGCCAGCGTTTCGCCGGACGACCATCGCAGCGGCGCCAGTCGCAACGACTGCGCCGGCAAAGTGGAGCGGAATCGACACGGCGCAGCCGTTCGTCTTCTGGTTCGCGAGCGCCTGTGGAGTGGAGGCGCGAGCCAGTGCATGGCCGTGTCAGTCTCAATGCCACCGCTCCTGTTGACAGCCAGCAGTCTGGCTAGCACATGTGTCGACAGACAGACAGACAGACAGACACTCGTACCGAGAGCGCGACGCCCATGTGAATCACAAACACAGCGGCGATCGCCACGACCGACTTCTTGCGGTAGCCGTCGAACGCTACGACCATGAGCCCGACGTCCATGACCGTGAGCGCGAGCGTCGAGAGCGCCGACGAGAAGATTAGCGGCACGCTCTCGCACGACGCTGAGAACGCGGCGCCGCGCGAGCCAGTCGACGAGCCCACGACACTGCCGTACATCATGAGCGAGTGCATGAGCGAGAACCCGACGCCGCCCGCTGTGCATACGATCAGGTAACCCCATCGGCAGTTAGTGAGAGAGGGTGTGGCAAGGCGATCGACCTCCATGTGGTCGGTCACGCAGGACGTACCGAGCGCGGACGTGATGTCATTGAGCGGGAACTGGTGCGACGACGTCGTGACCTTGAGCACCGCACGCTCTGTGCGCGTGTAGAGCGCGTAGAAGACGTAGCGCGCGACCTCTTGCACGACGACGCTCACGGGGATCGTCGCTTCGATCGAGGACTTGAGCGGTGGGATGATGCGCCAGAGCGTCGCTGAGATGAGGATCGCGACGAGCCATGTGAACGCGCCGCTGAGTGAGAGGATCACGAGCTGCGCGCGCTTCGCGATCACGACAAAGAAGAGCGCGGCGATCGGCCCGAACGCCACGAGGATGCAGCCGAAGAACAGCGGCCAGTTCACGATGCCGTCGCTGAAGCCCATGGTCGATCACCTCGTCGTCGTCCTGCTGCGCCTTGGTCTGCTTCTCGTTCTTGCTAATGTGTCAGCTGGCTCTTCGAAACAATCCGATCGGTTTGACTTGTAGAATGTATTGACTTGTTTTAATGCAGTCAAAATATGTGACGTGGTCGACATCACAATATAGAGGTGGTCCACATCACAGACCGATCTGTCCTCTTCGCATGGACGCAGTCTGCGTCTCATTGCTACAGCGTCGACACTCTTCTGCCCTCACTACTCAGAGCACAGTGTGGTCGTCGACGTGCGTCTCGTGCTCGATCAGCCCAACTGCACTGCTAGTCGCACTCGCAGCGCTCGGGGCGTCCACCTCGCCAGCAGTCGCGTGGAGCTCTGCGACCGACACAGTCACGGCTGCTGCAGTCGCGAGTGCGGACGCCAGCGCTGCAGCTGAGTGCGCAGCTCCACCACTGCTACTCGCGCTAGCGCTTGGCACCCCTTTCCGCGCACTCGCGTGGCGCTGCTTCATCTCAGCGCTCTGCTCCGCCTCCTTCTCCTTCAGGCGACGGAACGCCACGCGAATGCTCGTCTTCGTGTGCTCGTCAAAGCGCAGGCGATCGAGCTCTGGGAGCAACACTTTGAGGCTCTCGAGCAGCTGCTCGTTCGTTGCGCGCACGCTAAAGCCGCTAGCTGGCAGTCCAGCCGTGAGACTGTGGACAACTGGCGCCATCGCTGCAGCTGCTGCCGCGAGTGTATCGCCACTGCTGCTCATGCTCATGCTCTCAGCCAGCGTGAGCTCGTTCGCGAGCTTCGCAGCTGCAAACGCGCGCTCCGGCGTCTCGCTCACGCTCAAGAGCACGTCCGAGTCGTCGGCGCCAGTGCAGTGCAGCGCGGCGCTCTCGTCACTCGGGTTCACGATCTCGTGCACCGTGAGCGGCCGCGTGACTTGGAGCGCCGCCACTGCGTCGCAGATCTCGCTCTCGAGCGCGCGCTCGACATCTTCGATCGCTTGGTGGAGCTGTGGCGACGTCCTCATCGCGCCTAGTGCACTGCTACTACCACCGCCAGTCACAGACAGCTCCGTGGTGTCCCAGTAGTGCTTGAGCGTCGCTTGCGGCAGTGCGAACCAGCACGCACGTGCCCAGCGCATGGCTTGGAGCACGTCGACGTGGAAGACGTCGTCGTGCCGTCCGGCTTCGAACCGATCGAGCGCGTGGTGGAGCTGGTGGCGCCGGTACCGGCGCTTGAACGCGTCAAAGATCCCGGCTTCAAACGGCTGGTACAGCCGCGTCGTGCTCGGCGGCACCATCTCGAGGCGGATGTTCGTGAGCTCCAAGCCAATGCGGATGTGCGACGGCGCGTGCGCAATGAGCAAGAGGATGCTCCTGTGCTCGTCGCGGAGCTTCGAGTCGAGCAGACCGATCCAGTCCTGGAAGATCACGGGCGTGACCCACGCGCGGCGGTTGTCGCGGTACCGGAACGCGATCGGTTCGTCGCCATCTGCGCCAGTGCTCGCAAGCGCTTTGCGCGGGAGCGCTGTGGTGCCGATGAAGAACGGCTCGAACTGCTCGCTCCCGTCCGCGTTGACAGCGAGCGCGATCGTGAGGCGCTCGCGCTCACGCTTGACTGCCGCAGTCGCAGCGGCGCGTGCAGTGCGACTCACTGGCTTCTCGGGCGAGAGCGCGTAGTAGAGACCAGTCTCGCTCAGTGCAAAGACGTCGGACGGGTGGTAGAGCTTCACGCACTCCTGGAGCTCGCGCACTGCGAGCGGCAGTGCGAGTGCACTCGTGCTCGCAGTTGCAGTTGTCATGTGCGCAAACGCAACCGCAGGGTCTGCGCTGAACGCAGTCATCGCTGCGGCGTCGGGCGACCCGAGCGACGGCATGAGCCCTGCTGCAGCGGCCGAGGCGTCGAGCAACGCGCTTGGCATGGCGAGACCGTGGAGACTGCTACTGCTCACACTGGCGATGCTCGCAGCAGATACGCAAGTGCTCGAGACGGAGCCGCTCGCGCCAGCAGCAGCCGTCGACCCACCGAGGCGGATGTTGTGGCGCTTCTTAAAGCCGCCGAGCCAGCCGTTCGAGAACGTCATCTTCGACGACAGTCCGAGCTTGAGCGCGAGCTGCCGCGCCTTGTCTTTGATCATGTCGCCCGAGAGCTTTGTGTTGCTCTGGCGCGCAAAGAGGACCCAGTTGCACAGCGCCGTGTCGAGCTCTGGGTGCGTCACGAGTCCTTTGCGGCGCGCGGAGAGGTCGCGCGACGCCATGCTCGTGAGCTCGCTCGAGCGCGCGAGGATCTTCGAGATCGTGCTCTGGTGCGGCAAATGCGTGAGCTTGAACTCCTCTTTCGCCCACACGCAGAGCTCCTGCTGCGTCATCTTCACTTGCGCGAACCGGACGCACAGCATGCGCTTCTGCGCGTTCGTGAGGTTCCCAATCGGCTGCGTCGTGCGCCGCTTCTTCGCAGGTGGCGCGGGTGGCGCAGCAGCAGCGACGCTGTCGACCGCGACTTCATCTGCGAGTCCAGGCTGCACGTTTGCGTAACTCTCTGCGTCTGCTGTCGCCGCCAGGGCTGCTGCTGCTGACTCTGGAGACTCGAGCGCGTGCGTCGCAGCGCCACTGCTCTTCACGTCCGTCTCGACATCGAGGTCGTCGCTGTGTCTGCGCTTCATCGTCGCCGTCGCTGTCATGCGCCAGCAATACTACAATACAGCCTAATCGTGTATGGGAGAAACGTGTTTTTGTCACTATTAGAATACAATTGTGGAACAAGTGCGCAGTGCGTATTTTACAATCAGTTGACCTGTACTACTTTCATTTCATTTGAGAATGCTGCCTACTTATTTGAATGCTGTGCGTATTTTACGACCACAAACACTGTACGTTCGAGACAGTTTCCCGCTCTCGCAATTTTGAATGGTCTTGCTCACACCACACATACATATTTCAAGTGAAACTAGGGAATCTACAAAATGACCCCACATTCATGCGTGAAACACTGTGTAGCTCGGCCTACATACCTCCTAGTGGACCACCTCATCATGAACGATCTTCAGGCGTCGCTTGCCTCTTGACACGCATCATCGCTTCATCAGCTCGCGTCGCCTCTTGATGCAGGTGTCTGCAGTGCTCCTTGGCATCAGCGCGCCAGCGTCATGGACGCGTAGTAGATCCAAACCTCGCCGTGTCGAGTCATTCAAGCCGACGTTGCTCGCACTGCACTGGATGGACAGGATCGATCGTTTGCTCTGTGCTGTCATGGCAAGATGCGCCGCATCTGCTGAGACTCTCGAACGCCTCTCACTGTATCAACACGACACAACAGCTCTTGCTCCCTCTCCTCTGCTTCTGGTTCTCGTGGAGTATGCGTGGTAGTCTGCGACTGCATCCGTTAGTGCAGGAGCGCGCTGTTGAGTGTTGTAAGGAGCAATCCTGCACGCCTACAGCTTGAGCATGAACTGATCAAAGCCGATACAGGTCGGAAATCGAGATTGTGACGAGGACAGTGAGGAAGGAGTCTTTGGTCGAACCGGAGTCGAGTACAACGAGGAGTTGCGGTCGCCAAGGCTCTGGAGTGCGAGCGCTCGCGTTGCGTGCAACGGTGCGGAGTCTGGTGCTGTCGGCTAGCGACATGGAGTGCACTGCGAGTCAATGCCAGACGCGATTGTACATGACGTGAACGTCGAGCTCTGGGATACTCCGACAGCCCAACGATGGCGCTGATAGCTAGGCAAGTGCTCTCAGTGCATGCCATGAGCGAGTCGCATAGGGTGTGTATGATCAAGCGATCGATCGAGAGATCTCTGTGTTCCATTGCAATGGACCAGACCAACCTACGCTTTTCTCGTCCGCAATGCGTCTGCCGGTAGCTCTGCGACGCCTGCGCGCTTGAGCAGCGCGGCGTTCAGCGCCATCTCCTCAACGCTCATGCCATACTTGTCGTCACTCGCGCGCCGCACATCGTCGCCCTGCATCTGCTGCTTCACGAGCGACTGGTACGCGCAGTTGCGCACACGCACACTTGCTTGCTTGCTGCGCTCGACCTGCTGCCACTCGGCAAAGTCGCGCTTGCACGCGCGTGCATACGCGTCTTCAGCCACTTGCTCTTGCACGACACGGTCGCGGCGCTCGGCTCGTTGCTGCTGCAGCGCCGCGACTTGGACGCGCGCGCCTTCCTGCTTGCGCGCTGCGCGGCGCGCGAGCTCGTCGTCTTCGCGCATGCGCACTTGTGCTTGGACAGCAGCAGCACGCACTTCGTCTTCGCGCGCGCGCTCTTCCGCGCTCTGGACATTCAGGAGCGCCAGCTGCACCTTCTTGCTCTGCTTGTCGACGATCGCTTGGAGCTCGCGCTGCCGCTGCGCGTCTTGCAGTGCGAGCTTCTGCTCGTACGCCTTCTGGAGCACCAGCTCTTCGTCTTGTTCACGAGCTGCGTCCGCGCGCTTGCGCTCGAGCTGCTGTGCATTCGCTTGCTTCACAAGCGCGACTTCGCGCTGCTGCTCGAGCTTGCGGCGCTCGCGCTGCCGCGCTTCGTCAGCGAGCTGTGCGTTGTAGTGCTCGACCGCACGCAGCTCGCTCTGAGCTTTCTTCTGCTGCGTGGCGAGCTGCTGCTGCTGCGTGCACTGGAGCTCGAGCTGGCACCGCTTCGCTTCTTCAACCATTGCGTCGTGCTGCTTGCGACGCACGTCGCGCTCGTGCGCTTCCCATGCCGCGACCTGCCGCGCTTGCTGCTGCGCATACGCATCTGCAGCAGCGCGTTCGTGTGTGCGCTGCACGCGCTTGACGTCCTCTTGCTGTGCGAGCGCGCGTCGGTACTGCTCGGCTGCTTCGAGGCGCTTGCGCTGCGCCTCTTCGTGCTCGCGCTTGACTTCCGCTTGCTCTTTGTCAAAGATCTATGGATGCGCAGCGCCAGATACATACATGCGCACGTGTGTGAGCTTCCAGGCACTCGCACTTGCGCCACGCGAGACGACGCTAGCGCGCAGGGAGCGAGACGTACGGAGACCCAGAGGTTGGGCGGCCGAACGCGTGGTGGTCGCCGCACAGGACCGAAGAGGTCGTCGTCGTAGCTATCGTCGTCGTAGCTATCGTCGTCGTTGTCATTGGCAGTCGCACTGCGGCGCTGTGTCGCATCATTGCCGCCACATCCAGCAGCAGCAGCAGCAGCACCGCCACTGGCATTAGCGCTCTTTGCTGCAGCGACTGCTGCTCGTTTGTGCGGATCGAGCAGATGCTCGCGCTTCGCGACGTTTGCGAGCTGCTCGCCTACGTGCCGGATGATGAGGTTTTGGTCGTCCTTGCGGTGTATTGCGCGGCAGCGCGCTTTCGTCTCTTCAATGTGGCGCTGCGCGGCACCATTGACTGCGCGCTGGATCGCAGCAGTCTCCTCCTTTGCACGCCGCGCCGCGAGGCTCTTCTCGACAAGCAGGCGCTGCGCCGGCGACAGCACGAGCCCACCGGGAGCCACCATGCGCTAGCTTCTCGCTCGTCGTCGTCGCGGTCGGAGCAGCAGGGCGTGTCGGTAGATCAGCGATGCTCCACGCAGAAGCACCAGCAGCAGCAGCACTCATTCGCTTGCAAGACGTGTGTATTTATAGCAGCGGATCGCCTCCATTGCCTCCATTGCTCTACGGCTCCAGGCCTCATGCTCTTCTCGTGCTCTTCTCGTGCGCTGGCGCACCGCACCCAAGCAGTCTTACCTCGCTCGCCCCGCATGAGGCAACTTCAACTCGGTCGGATCACCACATCATCCATGCGCGCACAAGCTCGCACAAGCTCGCACAAGTCGTTCCGTACGTATGGACGTAGCATGTCCCAATGCAGAGGCGAGCGTGCACTGAGCTTCGCACGACCTCGCGCCATTCGGCTCTCGAGTCCGTGGAGCGGGCATGAAGTGCTCGATCGAGTTTGACTGCGCTTGATCCACGGCACTCGCAGGGCTGCTCGCGCTCGAGTTGTTGCTGCTGCTTGGAGTTGCGGAAGCTCGCGATCCGCCATCAGTGTGCGACACGCGCGCAAAGGAGTTGCCGCGATCTCGGTCCTTGTCCGGCCTGCCTGCGCTTGCTCGGTTGATACATTTGGAGCGCTGCATCAGGTCTCGCAGGAGGCAAGTGCGTCGCAGCGGTGCAAATTTGATGGGTGGTGCGCTGCCGATCGAGCCAGCACGCGGCGCGCATGCATTTCCGCAGGCGCTGATCAAGACGCCGCATTCGTTTGACGGACACCAGCACAATGTGACGCTCGCTCGGTTTTCGAGAAGCTCCAACCGACCGCTTGCGGGCTCGAAGCGCGCGGGTTTGCCACGGCCAGGTTCGGCGCTCGGCAAGCACGCAGTCGTACTCGTGTTGCGCAGGTAGCACTCGCGTGAAGCCCAAGTCTTGCGAATCGCTGCCTGCTGCGACGTGAGGCGAGCGCGGTCTCCCTCCCTCCCTTCCTGGCTTCGCAGAGGGCACGCAATTGTGCGTATGTGTTGCTTCTTCGAGCTGAGCCGAGGAGCTCGCGTACTGTACGCATCCGGTTAGTCGAATCCGAGCATAGTGAGCGCAAGTGGTTTCGCGCCTGGCGTGTTTTCCTGCGACCTCGAAGTGCCGTCGGCGTACCACACCAGCTCCACCCACCATGGCGAACTTGAGTTCGCCGCCGCCTCCTCCTCGAGCTCCAAGCGCTCGCTTGCTGCCAACTTGCGACTTGCGAGGTCATCCAGTACACCTAGAACGCGCCTTGTGTGCATTTCCGTCTGCACAGATAGATAGAGAGACGTCGGTGCGAGTCCAGACCGCTGAACGCCGACACGGTGCTAGCTGCCGAGCGTGTGCGTGTGTGTGTTCGTACTCGTTGTCTGCTCGAGGACCTCGGGATCTCTTGGCACCGACCCTCGCGCGTGAGAAACCCTCGCGCGACTGATGCGACGCCGCTCATACAACGCGCTCGCCGCAACGAGTTTTTGTGATGCGTCACACACTACACTGTCCGACGAGACAGCGGCACTCGACAAGCCGGTTGGGCGGATCTGCGATGAATTTCGGATCTCGCTACACATGTAGGACGGCTCGCTCGCGAGCTTGAGCGAGTTTGAGCGAGTTTGAGGCAGCACCCCTGCTCAAGGACCGTCGCTCGCGCATGTAGACGGTGGCAGCACGCGCTCTCGAGTGCGTCGAGGTGCCTCGCCAGCTGCTGTTGTTGCGGTTGCAGTCGCGCTGGCCTACAATCTGGTGTTTCAACAAGAGCACGTGCACCCGAGCCGCTGCAGCAATTGCACCAAGCAAAGCAAAGGAGCACCAGTTTCACATGTTGAAATCAAGCAGCGCGGCATCAACAGATGCGATTGTGCTGCTGCTCCAAGCGCGTCATGGCCACTCGTTTGCTGGCGAGCATATTCAGTTGCCTCGCGCGCGCGAGCAGCTCCAGCTCGAGGCACAACATGCAAGCGCGTGCACTCGAGGCGATCAGCAAGGCAACACCACCACTTCCAGCGTTTGCGAAGAGGGCAAGGCAAGGCAACAGCACGCCACCACCAACAAGTCGCGAGAGCCGACATGCGTGCGCCAAATGGAACGCAGCGAGCGAGCGTGCCACTCCTTGTTCGCCAAGCCAATCAAATCGCGTCGGAAGCGCGAGAGATCCGGTTCGAGGGGTGCCGCGTTGTCGCAGACTTGCGATTCAGTTCGAGAGCGCAAAAAGCCCTGCGGCGCTGCTGCTCCCGAGCACTCGGGCCTGCGAGAGCGAATAGAACCTCGGAAGCGAGGTTTCGCTCGCGCGAAAGCGCCGAGCCGATCGATACCATGTGCTAGTGCGCGAACACGCGCTTTCGTGCGCGGAATGTCCCTGCTGAAACCCAAGCGTGGTTTCGCATCAGGTCTCGCAGGCGCATTTCTCATCGCTCGGGAACGCTATCTGTTCTGGATCTCTCGCTTGCGCTCTCTCTCAAGCGAGACTCTAAATGTCTGAAAAAGTCACACTACTCGCTTGATTGATTGATTGATTGATGTATATGTTGCGTGTGGTTTCGTAGCGTGCGGCGCCTGTGTGTATGAACACTTGCGAGCGCACGTCGACGACTCGAAAAGCAATTGGTTGGACAGCATTTGCACTCTCATATATCTGAGCGGCGGCTGGAATTAGCCCTACGAGGACGACGACGGCGCTCGACAAACCGACGACGGGCATAGTGAATTCGAGTCAGCGGTCTCATCCATCGCGTCCCACGCTGTCGTCGTTTCTCTATATTTCAGCATCTCTGAAAAACCCCAAAACCCCGCCCGCCCGACGTCGATTGGCCAAGCAGCGGGACTTTGCGCCAATCCGAGGCCGCTGTTACTGCCCACTTCAATAGAGCGCTCTCCACAGCTGTGCGAGCGACGACAGCTACAGCAGGCAAGACGAGGCGGCAAGAGGAGCCTCGCAGAGACACCCCACCCCACCACCACCACACAGACAGCTACAGCAGCTCTCGCAACAGCGCTCGCAAGAGCAAGAGCCGAGCAAGAGTCCACACAACAAACCGCAGCAGCCTGTTTGACTCGCAGGCACTCCGCTCGCTTTCATTCCGCAATTTCCCGACTTTCGACGCCAGCTCGCCACTCCAGCCAGCCGCCGCTCCAAACGTCAGGATCTCTCAGCGCCACCCCACTCCAGCAGCAGCAGCAGCAGCACCAGCTCCTTCGCTTCCGCTTCGACCGCCGCATCTTCTCCTGACCACAACTCAGGCGCAGATCGCACGCACGTAGCAGACAGAAGACGAAGAAACAGCAGACGCCGCAGCAGCAGTCGCAGTGACCATGGCGGGCGGAGGCAACTCGTACATGTCGATGGCGACGCCAAACGACGCCAAGAACTACACGAACGAAGTGGGGCAGATCCAGTGGGCTCAAGTGCCGCTCAATGCCGCGCTCGACAAGCTCAAGACGTCGCGCGAGGGCTTGACCTCGGACGAGGCGCAGAAGCGCATTGCCGAGTACGGACCGAACAAGCTCCCGGAGGAGAAGGTGAACAAGCTCATGGTCTTCCTGAGCTTCATGTGGAACCCGCTGTCGTGGGCGATGGAGGTCGCCGCGATCCTCTCGATCGTGCTGCTCGACTACTCGGACTTCGCGTTGATCCTGTTCCTGCTCCTGCTGAACGCGATCATCGGGTACTTGGAGGAGATCCAGGCCGGCGACGCGGTGTCGGCGCTCATGGGCCAGCTTGCGCCGGAGGCGAAGGTCTTCCGTGACGGCGAGATCGTGAACATCGGCGCGGACCAGCTCGTGCCAGGTGACGTCATTCGCGTGCGTCTCGGCGACGTGATCCCAGCGGACCTCAAGTTCCTCGAGGGCGACGCCGTGAAGGTCGACCAGTCGTCGCTCACGGGCGAGTCGCTCCCAGTGACGAAGAACGAGGGTGACGAGGGCTACTCTGGCTCGGTCGTGAAGCAGGGCGAGATCGAGGCCGTTGTGACGAGCACGGGTGTGAACACCTTCCTCGGTCGCGCGGCCGAGAAGATCGCGTCGGCGGACTCGCACGGCCGTCTCCAGATGGTGCTCACGACGGTCGGCAACTTCTGCATGATCTCGATCATCATCTGGTGCATCATCGAGCTGCTCGCGCAGATGGGCGCTCGCTCGGACGAGAACCCGTGCTACATCATCACGGACGGCTGCCTCGGTGTCGCGAACATCCTCGTGCTCATTGTCGGCGGTATCCCAGTGGCGATGCCGACGGTGCTCTCGGTCACGCTCGCGATCGGTTCGTCGGCGCTTGCGAAGGAGAACGCGATCGTGACGCGCTTGACGTGCATTGAAGAGATGGCGTCGATGGAGGTGCTGTGCTCGGACAAGACGGGCACGCTCACGCTCAACCAGCTCTCGGTGGACATGGACAACTTGATCCCGTACAACGGCTTCACTGGCGCGGACATCCTCAAGTTCGGCGCTCTCGCGGCGCGTATCGAGAACAACGAGGCGATCGACGTCGTGTGCTTCAACACGTACCCGGGCAACGCGACGATCAAGGACGAGTACACGCTGCTGCACTACACGCCGTTCGACCCGACGACGAAGCGCACGATCGCGAAGCTCAAGGACAACAAGACGGGCGAGGTGTTCCGCGCGTGCAAGGGTGCGCCGCAGATCGTGCTCGACATGGACGTGAACGCGGACGAGCTCCGCGTGGAAGTGGAGGAGCGCATTGACGAGTTTGCGTCGCGCGGCTACCGTGGTCTCGGTGT
Organism: Globisporangium parvum; assembly: GCA_023333885.1. Lineage (NCBI taxonomy): Eukaryota > Oomycota > Peronosporomycetes > Pythiales > Pythiaceae > Globisporangium > Globisporangium parvum. The sequence goes on from JAASFT010000114.1 coordinate 29,084, forward strand.
CGCTGTTGACCGCAGCGGCGACGTGCCAATCGAGCAGTGCCAGTGGAAGATGATCGGTCTCTTGCCGCTCTTTGACCCGCCACGCCACGACACGGCCGACACGGTGAAGAAGGCGATTGAGCTCGGCATTGCGGTGAAGATGGTGACGGGCGACCAGCGCGCGATCGCGGTCGAGACGTGCCGCCAGCTCGGAATGCCGACGAACATCCTCGACACGTCGTTCTTCAACCAGACACCGCCGCCAGGGCTCGACCTCGCGCAGATGATCTACCAGACGGATGGCTTTGCGCAGGTGTTCCCGGAGCACAAGTTTGAGATTGTGAAGCACCTCCAGTCGCTGAACAAGGTCGTCGGCATGACGGGTGACGGTGTGAACGACGCGCCGGCGCTCGCGCAGGCCGATATTGGTATCGCGGTCGACGACGCGACGGACGCTGCGCGTGCGGCGGCCGACATTGTGCTCGTGTCGCCGGGTCTCTCGGTGATCATCACGGCGATCCGCATGTCGCGCGAGATCTTCTTGCGCATGAAGAACTACGCGATGTACTCGATCGCGATGACGGTCCGTATCGTGTTCACGTTCGGCATCTTGACGGTGGCGTGGAACTGGTACTTCCCGACGCTCTTGGTCGTGATCCTCGCGATCCTGAACGACGGCACGATCCTCACGATCTCGAAGGACAACGTGAAGGCGTCGCCGCTGCCGGACTCGTGGAAGCTCAAGCAGGTGTTTGTGAGCTCGATCTGCTTTGGTCTGTGGCTCACGGTCTCGACCGTCGTGCTCTTCTACGTCGCGAACAACACGGACGGGTTCGAGGGCACGGGCGTGGAGAACCTCTGCGTCGGCTGCATGCGCGACCAGTGCGACAACTTCTTCCAGTCGCAGTACCAGGAGTGCGCCAAGGTCGGGAACTCGAGCGTGTGCGGTGAGATTGACGGCAGCGTGATCAAGGGCTACAACCGCGAGAAGGTCGGTGCGTTCCGCGCCGATGCGATCAAGGCGTACGCCGATGAGTACACGAGCAAGTACGACAACTTTGAGAAGCTCTTTGAGGACCTCGCGGACGTGCACCTGAACGACATCAAGGGCGACGTCAAGCCGGACGCGGACGAGCTGTACAACCAGTTTGTGTACCAGTACACGGACGGCATCAGCGGCAAGGAGTTTGTGGTCAAGAACTTGGAGACCAAGTACACGCCGTTCAACGCGGCGCAGAACGGCGAGGGCGTCGAGTTCATTGGCAACGACCGCGTGCCGCTGACGAACGAAGTGAGCTTCTGCGACTTCATGTGGTCGTACTCGAACTTCAACGCGACGTGGACGCGCAACTACAAGATGATCGGCCCCGGCCAGCAGCGCAAGGAGGGCGTGCTGCGCTCGGTCATCTACACGCAGGTGTCGATCTCGGGCCAGGCGCTGATCTTCGTCACGCGCACGGCGGGCACGAACAACTGGTTCTTCATGGAGAAGCCGTGCAACTTGCTCCTCATCGCGTTCGTGTTCGCGCAGATCGTGGCGAGTGTGATCGGCTGGGTCGGCTTCAGCGGCTACCCGACGGACCGTATCGCGGTGATCGGCTGCGGCGGCGGCTACACGCTCATTGCGTGGATCTGGGCGATCGTGTGGCACATCCCGCTCGACCTGATCAAGTTCGCGGTCAACTACGTCCTGAACAAGGGTGCGGACACGTACACGCAGACGGCGTTCACGTCGCGCATCAACGCTGGCCACCCGACGCTCACGCACTCGGTCGTGACGAACCAGCAGCGCTCGATCCGCGCGAGCCGCACGGTCTAAGTCGCAAGGGTGTGCTCACAGTCGGTGGGTTGCACGGCGACGGCGCGCTTGGCCGGACAGGACAAGGTGGGACGACACGACTTGGCCAACGATGCAGACGCGGGCGATGAGATGACGGTCGCGGTGTCTGCTCAAGGCGAGTCGAGTCGGTCTGTCTGTCTGTCCGTCGGCCACGCGCGCTCGAGTCGTTGACGCACGCGCCGAGCGAGAGGATTGAACCCGAGCCGATGGAAGGCTCGCTGGTGCCTCGCCCGGACGCTAGGAATGCACTTCTGTAGAATTACGTAGAGCGCAAGAGAGAGAGTGAGCGAGTGACCATCCTGCAATGCGACTCCGAGGTCTTGAGCGCACACTGCTGTCTTCTGTCTCCTGTCTTCTGTCTTCTGTCGTATACTGCCACGTGCTTGTTGGGTCGAGTCGTGCCGCGTACACTCTGCATGGCTCTGCCCAGTTCGGACGGACGAGCTTGGCGTGAACCAACGAAGCAACGAAGCAAGTCTGATGCTGTTCATGCTGGGGATCTTTGCACGGACATGATTGGCGGAAACGGCGTCGACGCAATCTGCATCACCCTCCAAACGGATCGAAATGCCCCTCAAGCTCACATCTGCTTCGCCGCCCGCGCAGACGCTCGACAGGACCTGACGACGATGGAGCACGCGCATTCGCACGACCACAGCCACGACCATGCGCACAGCCACGACCACGACCATGACCATGCGCACAGCCATGACCATGCGCACAGCCACGACCATGCGCACGACCACGGCGACGCTGCGCTGCTCGATGGCGACGAGATCGTGCGCCGCTTCACGATGAGCAAAGGCCGCGCACCGACACCTGATGAAGAGCAGCAGCTGCGCGAGCACGGCCACACGCACGAGCACTTTGAGCACGCGGGCCACTTTGACGCCCGGGAGCCTGTGCGCGGCGGTCGCGACTATGGATCACGAGCGTTCACAGTCGGCATTGGCGGTCCTGTCGGCAGCGGGTGCGCTCTCGAGCTCTTGTGTGTGTGTGTGTGTGCTGCGTGTCGCGGACTGGTTATTGACGTGTCTGCTTGTGCAGCAAGACCGCGCTCATGCTCGCGCTCTGCCGCGCTTTGAAGGACCGCTTGAGCCTCGCAGCAGTCACGAACGACATCTTCACGCGCGAAGACGGCGAGTTCCTCGTGCGCCACGACGCGCTCGCAGAGGAGCGCATCCGTGCGATTGAGACCGGCGGGTGTCCGCACGCAGCGATCCGTGAAGACATCTCGGCGAACCTCCAGGCGTGCGAAGACCTCACGGACTTGTTCGACGCACAGCTCGTGCTCGTCGAGTCTGGCGGCGGTGCGTCTCGTCGTTCGGACCTCACGCGTAGGGAACCGCCACTGAGCTCACCTCGCACTGTGCCTGTGCGATGGCTCTGTAGACAACTTGGCGGCGAACTTCAGCCGCGAACTCGCGGACTACATCATCTACGTCATCGACGTCGCTGGCGGCGACAAAGTGCCGCGCAAGGGCGGTCCTGGCATCACGCAAGCAGATCTGCTGGTACGCTGGCGCTCAAGCAGTCGGTTGTCAAGTGCACTCGCTGAGGAGAAGCCACTCACCCGCATGCGTCTCGCTGTCGGACTGTGCTGTAGGTGATCAACAAGATCGACCTTGCGCCGCACGTGCACGCCGACTTGAGCGTGATGGACCGCGACGCGAAGCTCATGCGCGGCGCTGGCCCGACGGTCTTCTCGCAGATCAACGCCGGCGAAGGCGTGACGGCGATCGTCGACCACATCGTCCAGGCGTACGAAGCATCAGGCGCCAAGTGATCGGCGTCTAGGTCTACCTCGCGGTGGCGAGAGCACGCGGCGCCACCACTTGTTGCGATGCTGAACGCCTAGTCGTAGGGAGCAAAGGACTCGACGCGAGTTCGAGGCACGCTGAACGCATCAGGTCTTGTCCCGCGCTCGGACGATCCGGCGTGTCCCCGTACCCTGCGAGCCCTCTGTCCATCGTCCCACGCTATGTTTACCTGCTCTAGAGCTGGAGCTGGAGCTGAAGCCGGACGGACCTTCGAGTGCCAGCAACACACTCACGCTTGCGCCGTTCGACGCAGAGCCCATTCCCTCGGTACAGCAATGCCGCCACCCCCACCTCGCACCGCGGCACTAATGGCGCCGCTTGAGCAGCATGCGCTCCGGACGCTCCAGCGCCTGCGAGGCACTGCTGCGTTCGTGCGCGACCTCCAGAGCGTCGAAGACAAGTGCGCGCTCGAGTACGCCAAGCTCCCGAGGATCGTAGCAGACACGGGGTACACAGGGCTCAAACACGCCCCGGAGCTCGCGCGCATGTGCTCGGCGTTTGACGCGCTGATGCGCACACAGAGCGATGCGAAAGCGCAGCTCGCACAGGACCTCGCGCACTCGGTCGTCCTCCCAGTCGACAAGTTTGCAGACCAGCAGTCCAAGCAACTGCGCCGTCTCCTACTCGAGGTCGCACAGGCGCTCGAGCGCGAGCAGGCGCTCCAGACTCAGCTCTGCACTCGTGCTCGTGAGCACTGCAGGCTCGTTGCGACAGCTGAAGACCCGCCAGGCGCTGCGCACGAGCGCCGACAGCAACTCCGCGCGCTTGGTGCCCAACGAACAAACGAGCGATGCATCGTCCGCACGCGGCTCGACGAGCTGCACTTGGCGGAGCAGCAGCAGCGCGCAGTCGTGAGCCATGTGCTCGAGCGTCTCGTCGCGATCTACAGACGCATGCTGGCGCAGACCAGCACCGTGGCGACTGAGCTCCAAGCGAAGCTCGTTGCGTGGCAGACTGAGACTCATCCTACTGCTCTTGCTGGTCCCACACCGGAGCCGCCTGAGCACGAGAGCGACGGTGCGTGGACACTGTTCCTCAAGACGTGCGAGCGCCACGTCGAGATGACCGAGTGGATGAACAGCGTCTTCACACAACTCGTCGCAGTCGAAGACGCGATGGTTAAGCGCCTGCAAGCGCTGCGCAAGCTCCATCCGGCTGTCGAGGGCTTTGACTGCACCACAGACGCTGCTGCTGCTGGTGGCGCTCGTCGCGACGGTGCCGCACCACCTGTGCTCACAGCGTGGATGCACTTTCACACGCTCCTAACAGTGAACCTACGTGACCCGATCAGCCGCACGCTCACGTTCTCTGCGCACAAGCAGCGCCGGATCCGCAAAGAGCTGCTCGAGTCGCTCGACGAGACAACCAAGCTCGTTCAGCGCTCGCGCAAGAGCGTGACAGAGCGCACGCTCCAGCACCGCAAGCTCGTGCGCGCTGGTGCGAGTTGTGACGCCAGCAGCAGTCGGTTGCTCGCCGAAGGCGCGGCCGGGAGCTTGAGCAGCCACGTCGCGGACGCGATGAAGCTCCACTTGAGCACGTTTGGGCTGCGCAGCGCTGTGGTCGCGACACTGAGCATGTCGTCGAGCCACCGCGCATTGCCGTACGCTTCTGTCGTCGTCGAGAGCGGCACCGACACTGAGACGAGTGGGAGCAGCGCCACCAGCGGTGAGCACAAGCAAGCGATCGGTCCTGCCAGCGTCGACAAAGAGCTGCTCGATGCGCGCACGTACCTGCAGTCGCTCGAGCGCAATGAAGCCGAGCAGCGGCGCGACATTCGCACGACACTGCGCTCGACGTCGCTGCTGAGCGTCAAGACCATGGAGCTCATGGTCGGCGACTACCTCAAGCACGTCTGCAAAGCGCTCGCAGCGCTCGACGAGCAGCTCCATGCGTTTGATGCGACCCGCGCTGCGTCGTCGACAGCGTCGCTGCAGCCGCACAAGTGGCTCGATGCTGCTGTGTTTGCGTCGGACGACCCGATCGTCTTGGATCTGATGCGAGCGCTCGAGTGTCCAGCCACCGAGGACACTCGCAGTCCACGACCACGGGCATCATTCAGTAGGAACGAGCGCGACGCACGCGCAGGCGTCCGAGCGCGACGCAGCTCCACGAGTCAGCTGGTGCTGCGAACCGCTCGCTCGATGTGGACGCGAGACTCGATGTGGTCGCAGTGCCGCGTAGACAGCTCGCACGCGCTCGCCACGCTCGAGCACTGGCGTCAGCGCAGTGCAGAGTGCGTGAGCGCGCTCTTGCGTCTCGACACGTCTGCGCTCGTCGCTGTTGCGACTGTTGCGCTCGCAGTGCTCGCGATGGCGTTCGTGTTGCGTCGCCTCACGCGTCTGAGCGAGCGCTGGGACGACCTCGTTGCGCTCCAGCGCGCAGACACCGCCGCCTTGGAGCTGCTGCTCTCGCACCTGCGGCGCACTCAATGACCAAAGCCGTTTCTCCGGTGAAGCGCCGCCTCCGCTACGGAACAAGCCAAGCTCGACGAAGCGAAGCTCGACGACCTGCACGCTCTGCTCAACGCGCGCCGCTCAAGATGATTCCGCTCTCGAGCGTACGCACTGCGTGCGAGTCGCGAGCTGCGCTGCTGCCGCAGTGGGTGCATCGCGCACTGCGGCGCAGAGGCCCGCAGCTCTGCCGCGCGCCAGCTCGACAGAGCGTCCAGCAGCAACAGCGTCATCGCAGTCACGCTACTGTCACATCGCTCTGCCGCAAGCGAAGCGCTCGCGAGTGGTGCGATGCAGACGAGCAGCAGCAGCGCGCATGCTGTGACCGTAGCGCTGGCGTGCGCGTGCGCAAGCGACCGCGCCTCGATCGCCTTCGTCCATGGAGCTTGCACGCGTCGCATGCTTCGGCCACTGCAGCAAAGCGCACTCGATGGAGCGCGCGTTCGTGGCGCTGGTGCCGCGCGCAGCTCTGCACTGCGCTCGAGCACGCGTTGCAGCAACTGCTGGCGTCGGTCGTGTCGTGCATCACGTGCGCCGCAGTCGTGTGGCTCGTGCGCACGTCGCACCCGCACGCGCTCGGTGTGCGCCTCGACGTTGGCGCATTTAGCGTCGAGCTCTAGCGCCAGGTGTCAAGTCTCTCTCTCTCTCTCACACACACACACACGCTCTCGCTAATGCACGTGCACGCTGCTTGTGCTTGGACTTGCGCATGTCCTGCTGCCTCCGCCATTCGCCTGCGCACTTTCTCATCCGATGCGACGGCTCGTGGAGCACGTGTCAACCGAACCGATCCTTGAGGATCGTCGCTCGGCTCGGACCTTGCGGTCGCGCGTGATGCCGCCGCTGCCGCTGCCGCTGCCGCACCGAACGACCGCCTCCGTTCGTTCGTTCAGCAGCAGCAGCAGCACATGACGCCATGTTGCCATCTGCGAGGCTCGACCTTCAACCTTCAACCTTCGACAGTCCGCCGCCATGTATATTCAGAGCAAGTGAGTTCCGAGTCTCTCGTGCTCTGTATCGCGCCGTCATCGCCGAAAACGCAACGTGGTCGACCGACATGGCACGACCTGCGGTTCGCGCATGAGGCCATTTGAGCTCGAGCTGCGGGAGAAACGCAATACGACGCGCTTGCCGGCCATCGCCGCGACTGCTCGCGCCGCCGCCGCAGCCATCGCGACGCCGAAAGCGCCGCACTCGCCAACTCGCCTCGACTCGCGCACTCGTCCGCTCTCGCCGCGCGCGACGCTCCTCCATCGGGCGTCCTCCTCCTCCTTCTCCTTCTCGACCTCCTCTGCCTCCTTCATCACCACCATGGCACACGCGAACGGCGCTGCTAGCAACGGCTCGACGCCTGCAAACGGCAGTGCGCCAGCACCGAATGGCGACGCACGCCCAGCAGCTGCTGGGCCAGTGCCCGTCGCGGACGGGGACACCGTGACGTTCCGCCACCAGACTGCGCTGCCAAAGCTGCCGATCCCGACGCTCGAGGAGTCGTGTGCGCGGTACCTCGAGTCCATCCACGCGCTGCAGACACCGGAGGAGCTCGAAGTGTCGAAGCAGCGCGTCGCCGACTTCCTCGCCACGGCCGGCCCGGCGCTGCAGCAGAAGCTCATTGCGTACGACGCGGACAAGAAGAGCTACATCGAGGACTTTTGGTACGAGGCGTACTTGAACCACCGGAGCTCCGTCGTGCTGAACGTGAACCCGTTCTTCGTGCTCGAGGACGATCCGACGCCGTCGCGGAACAACCAGATCTCGCGCGCTGCGTCGCTCGTGCTCGGGTCGCTCAAGTTCATCAACGCGCTGCGCAAAGGCACGCTCGAGCCCGACATGTGGCGCAACAACATGGCGCTGTGCATGAACCAGTACAAGCGGCTGTTTGGGTGCGCGCGCATGCCGACGGCGCACTTGGACGAAGCGTTTGTGGACGAGCAGTCGAAGCACATCGTTGTGATGTGCCGGAACCAGTTCTACTGGTTCGACGTCATCTGGGAAGACGGCGTGACCGCGATCACGGAGCGTGAGCTCGTGAACAACCTCAAAGCGATCAAAGACAACGCGATGCAAGCGACCGACGTCGAAGCCGCGTCGCAAGCGATTGGCGTGCTCACGACGGAGCACCGCGCGAACTGGGCGACGCTCCGTCAGAAGCTCGTCGTGAAGAACGCAGAGAGCCTCGCAGTCGTACGTACAGCTTTGCGTGGACGGTGCATCGGCTTTGGATGGAGGAGACAATGCGTGACTGACTGACTGACTGGGTGGCGCTGTGGCTACGACTGGACAGATTGACCGCGCACTCTTCCTCGTGTGCTTGGACAACACGGCGCCGCCGGATGCTGCGGCGTTTGCTGCGACGGCGCTCCACGGCACGTACGGCATTGTGAACGGCGTGCAAGTGGGCACGTGCATGAACCGGTGGTACGACAAGCTCCAGATCATTGTGTGCGAGAACGGCGTCGCGGGCGTGAACTTTGAGCACTCGTTCGTCGACGGCCACACGGTCCTGCGCTTCGTCTCGGACGTGTACACCGACACGATCATCCGGTTCGCGCAGACGATCCGCGGCGGGAGCTACTCATTCCTCGAAGCGTCGTACCGCGCGCCGCAGCTGAGCCAGAGCGCAGACAAGCCGCGCGTGACGCCGCGGAAGCTCGACTGGACGCTCGACCGCGAGCTCGCCGAGGGGATCAAGTTTGCCGAGACGAAGCTCAGCGACTTGATCCTGCAGAACGAAGTGGACGTCCTGGAGTTCACGTCGTTCGGGAAGCTCTTCATCACGCAGCACAACATGAGTCCGGACGCGTTTGTCCAGATGGCGTTCATCGCCGCGTACTACTTCCAGTACGGCAGTGCGCCGAACGTGTACGAGCCGGTGCTGACGAAGCGGTTCCTCCACGGCCGCACGGAAGCCGCGCGGTCGATGACGAAAGAGGCGATGGAGTTCTTGGACGTGTTCTTCACGGAGAAGTCGCCGATCGACAAGATCGAAGCGCTCAAGACCGCGATCAACGCGCAAGTCAAGATGGTGCGCAACTGCGCCGCGGGCAAAGGCGTCGAGCGCCACTTGTTTGCGCTCGAGTGCATCTGGCAAGCCGAGCAGCGGACCGAGAGTCTGAGCAGCAGTAGCAGCAGCGTGAGCAGCTCCAGCTCCGCGACGACGGCCGTCAAGCCGGCGATCTTTAGCGACGCGGGCTGGGCGAAGCTCAACCACACGATCCTGTCGACGAGCAACTGCGGGAACCCGAGTCTGCGGCTCTTTGGCTTTGGCCCCGTGTCACCCGACGGCTTTGGCATTGGCTACATCATCAAAGACGAAGGCATCCAGTTCTGCGCGTCGTCGAAGCACCGGCAGACGTCGCGGTACCTCAAGAACCTCGAAGCGTACTTGCTCCGCGTGCAGGACCTGCTGCTCCAAGAAGAGGAGATCCGGTTCCCGAACACGAGGCGCGCGAGCAAAGACCACCTGAACGAAGGCTCGTTCAAGGGCTACGGCTTCTTTGACAGCGGCAGCGACAAAGTGCCCGTGAGCTCGAGCGACGTCCCGATCTCGCGGGTCGGACGACCGCTCTAGACCCACACTTGCATACTCCATGCGTGCGTGCGTGCGTCCATGACTGGGTCATGGCGTCTCTCGTGTCATAGTGAGTGGCAGCTGCTAGAGTTGGTGCGAGCAGGAGCAGTTCGTTGGCAGACGTAGCTAGAACGTCGCGGTCTCTTGAGCTGGGACTTGCACCATCAACAGATAAGCCAATGCCTCGTGAATGATCCTGCGCTCGAGAGGATGCGCTTGCCGTCGAACTCGCGGATCGCTTTCGCCGACATTTTGCTGTGTTGTTGTTGTTGCAATGTGCGAGTAGTTGTTGCGTGAGACGCGTGTGCAGCGCAAGCGTTGTTGTTGTTGCTGCTGATCGAGCAGTGAGGCGGCGGCTAGTTTGCTGCTTGCCCAAGCACGTGGCAAGCAAACAAGCGTCGCGACGCGTTCACGACGACGTCGATCCAAGCGACAACATGCAGAGTGGCGGTCCTCGTGCGCCTCGGTTTGACGGAGCCGACGTGAGACCATACTGAGAGCAAGTGCTAGCAAGCTGTCGGTCGGTCTCCAGAGCTCTACGAGACAATCATTCAGGGTACGTCGTTGAGTGCTGGTCGCCACGCGTGTGTTATTTCGAGGTCTTCCGGTTTACGAATGAGAGAGGGATAA
>JAASFT010000115.1:0-39223 GCA_023333885.1 Globisporangium parvum
CAGCAGCAGCAGCAGCGTCGCACGGCCGCGCTTAGAGCATACAAAAGCCAAGTGGTCAGCTGAAAAGGGCTGCGAGCAGGGCGAGACGACGCGCTCGCTCCACAACGCCAGGTGACACCCGCGCGGTGCAAAACAACAGGCGCGGCGAGTGAGGAGCGTGCGCGGCAAGGCGGGGCGACGTCTCGCTCCGCGCTGCTGACTGTTTTTGTTTCGTCGTCGTTGTCGTCGTAATGTGGCGTGGACCACGTCGTCGTCGCTGAGCGCACTCGCTCGCTCGCTCGCTCGCTCTCGGCCACTCACAACTCGCGGCGTGGATTGTGCGCGCTTGATGCCAAGCGTCAACCCTTCGTCACGCCGCCAGTTCGATTTTCAAACGCAGGTGCGGGCAAACACTTGCGTTTTGTATGCGCTCGTGGCCCAAAAGGAGGTCCAAGCGCGAGTATGCTTACGTCGCGTGTTGGGAGCAAAAGACGGTGCTGCTAGTGCTGGGTGCTGGATGCATGCACGAGAGCATATGCGCGCACATGTTGCTGCTGCTGCTGCGTGCTCTTGCTCGCGTGGTGGCGGTGAAGACTGTGTGAGGCAAGCGATGCGAGCTTGGAGTTAATATTCTGCCTCGAATAAAGTGTGCTTTCATAATGCCCTCACGACTTAAACCAGCAACTTTCGTAGCAACTTGATGGCGACTGGCAGCGATCAATCCGCCGCGATGAGCACGATGACTGCGACCGACTTGGAGGCGCTCGCGACCGAGTGCCGCAGCGACGCGTTTCGGTGCGTTGCATCGCCGCTGCATCGCGACTCCTAGCTGTCACAGGAATGCTGCTTGCTCACGCTGTGTGTGGCGCTCGATACACGCACGCGCTCCAGCAACTCGCTCGCTGACTCGGACGTGTGGCTCCGCGTCGAGATTGCACTCGACGCTGCAGTCGAAGCGCTCAAGCGAAACTTTGTCGTCGTCCGCAGCGGCGCAGCGAACGAGCCACACGCGAGCAGCGCAGTCGGCAGTGCAGCGGCTGTTGCTGCAGCGAACGATACCGACGACGGTGACGACGATGACGATGACGGACTTGGGTACACGATCCGCGTGAACCGGAGCCAAGTGCAAAGCGGACTCGACACGGGCGAGTTCACGCCTACGAGCGTCGAGGTGCGCGCCAGTGCAGACGTCGCGACGCCTATTGCCACTGCGACGTCAGCGTTCCGCTTCCTGCGCAACGCCTGCGTCTCGTGCCGGGCGAACCAGCTCGCGTGCAACACGTCCAATGCGATCGCACTGGTGCGTCGTCTAGGTGCCGTGGCACATCCGAGCGCTGGCTGTGGGTGCTTGCCGCTGCTGCTGTTTCGTGTACTGACAGTCTGGTCGTTGCGTGATGGCGATAGGCGCATGGAGCTGTCCTGGGCTGTTGCCAGTGGGTCGACGTCGATGACGACGCAATCAAAGCGTACATTGCTCAGCTAACGCTGCCTCTGCTTGGTCTCAGACGCCACTTGCTTGACTGACCACCACGCTCTCGTGCTGTTGGGACGTGCGCAGGTCGGTCGTGCTGCTTGCGCAAGTCGCGCTCCAGTTCCTCGTGAACGCCGTGACTGGGAACGCGCACACCCAAGCGACAGTCTGGTCGCTCTTCTTCCCCGACCACTTCCAGGTCCGACCCACTGCTGCGTCTCGAACGCTCTCTCGCTCTCTCACATCTGTGACTCGTGCTCTCCTGCTGCTACTCCCAGAAAGTGCTTGTCGAGTGCCAGGAGCACCGCAAGATCGTCGCGTTCGCCGTCGCACTTGTGCTCAACTGCGTCAACAGCGACGCAGACGGCGCGTCGGACGTCGCAGCGCGTCGCGTCGACCTCGTACGACATTGCTGCTCTCTACCTACCGATCTGTCTATGGCTCTGTGAGCCAATGGCTGGCTGGCTGTACTGACACTGAAGCCTCTCGGCTGCTATTGCTACTGCCATGTTGCCGCTAGGTCTGTGCGCGGAACCTCATGATCACGATCCTCCAGCGCTGTCTCCTCAAGCCAGCGCCGATGAGTGGCGCGTCGTCGCCACTCGCAGCTGACGACGCTGCTGTGGACAATGACGACCCAGCGTTCGAGTGGATCTGCGTGCTCTTCCGCGTGCTCTTTGACGCGCACTTGGCGAAAGATCTGTACAACGCCGTTGGCGCCCACATGCTCAGTAAGCTCTGGTCGCGCGTCACGCCCGAGCAGCTCATTCTCCTGCGCATGCTTGTGCTCTGGGTCACGTCCCGCACTGGGAACAGCGCCGCCACTGACGCAAGTCGCCGTCCGTCGGCATCATCCGAGGCAGTAACTGGTGCTGCTGCGTCGCTAGAGCTCTTGACGTTCCTTCAGTCGACGTGGGTGTACGTCATCACTGTGAGCGACGACGACCGCCCCGACGAAGCTGAGCCTGAGCGCAAGCGCGTGTGGATCGAGCTCGAGAACGACGCGAAGCTCCTGCTGCTCGATGCGATTGGCGAAGTCACACAAGTCGCTGCGCTCCTCACGAGTGACGCAGCACGAGCGCTCTTGGTCTCGCTCGTGGACGAGCTCCAGCGTGTGTGGCAGCAGCGCCGCCTCGGTGTTCCAAGAGCCAAGGCGACGAACGCCTCGACACTGTCGAGTCTGTCTGGACTATCGCTTCAGGACAGCGCAGGCGCTGTGCCCGAGCCGCTTGGGTACCGCTCGGGTATCATCCGTGCGATTGGGAACTTGAGCTTTCGGCAGCCACGGCACCAGGACCTCGTGCGCGAGCGCGGGCACCTCGAGCTCTTCCTCAACCACTGCAACATCGACGATGCGAACCCGCTCGTGCGCGAGTGGTCACTCGTCGCACTGCGCAACTTGTGCGAAGGCAACGAAGCGAACCAGCAGTACATCCACGCGCTCAAGCCTCAGTCCATGGACGCCGCCGCCGCTGCAGCAGCTGGACCTCCAGCACCGACCGAGTCGAGTGTACAGTAGAAGACGATTGATAGCCAGCCGTCCTAGATGAAGGACAGACGGACCAACAACACGCATGGAGCTCTCACTCGCTCTCGCTCCGAATGCCAAGCGTGCCGCATTGCTCTTCGCACTGCCGTCATTCGCGCCGCGATAGCTTGAGGCGCAGTGTCTCGGTCGCTTGCTGCAGCAGCGCAGTGTCGAGGCGCAGCCGCGCGAGCTCGTGCGTTGGCGCCAACTCGAGACTGCGTCGGAGGTCCTGGATCGTAGTTGCTAGGCGATTTGCACGCACGGATGCCGTCTCGCACTTCACGAGCGTCGTCGCTGCCGGATGGTTCGCTGTCGAAGGCGCCAATGCGAGTGTGAGCAGCAACGCGTTTGCTCGCGCATACAGCAGCGCAGCTGTGAACTTGCAGCGCGCTGGGACCACCTCGTCGCTCAGCTGTGCGAGGCACTGTGTGTAGCTCTGCGCTGCGTCTGCGTGTTGCTCGCTGCTCGCCTGCTGCTCTGCAATGCGCTTGTGTGTGAAGAGTAGCTCGAGTCGCTGTTGGTGTGCGAGCAGCGCGTGAACGGTCAAGTCTGTGTCGCTCGTCATGGCGCTGCGCTGGCGATCGCACCAGTCGCTCGCGACAACAACAGTGAGCGATTGCTGGTACTGCCCAATGCGCTCAAGTGCGCGCGCGTGCATGAGCGTGAGCGACGCGCTCTCGCTTGTTAGCGGAGAGGCGGCGAGGCTGCTTGCGACGAGCGCAAACTGACGCGCTGTCCACTGCACTTTGGTCTTGATCGTGAGCGCCACGAGCGACAGTGGCGCCTGTACGCTCAGTGCTTCGAGCTCGCGCACGAGAAGCGCTGTGATCTGTGGCGGTGTCTTGTGGCGCTGCAACAGCGCCTTGCACTTGGTAAGCGAGTCTTCGAACGCGGTGCAGACACGGAGTGCGCGTGTCGCTTCGCGCAAGAGTGCTGCTGTTGCCACTTGTTCCAGATCCGCGTCATTGGTGTCGCTCGCGTCGTCATGGCAGCGCTGGTGGCGACGCGCGAATGCGATGGACTTGCCCAAACTCGCCCGCGCGTCTGCGATCTGTCCCATGCGGGTGAGTGTACGCGCGAGCTCGAGGTGCTCACGCGCAAGTGCTTCCAGCACCCACAGCGAGTCACAGTTCCTGTTGAGTTGTGCCGATTCGATCACGAGCGACTCGCTGAATCGCGCGAGCACAGCGCGCCAGTGAGCGACAAGTGTGCGCAGCGACGCTGCAAAGCTGCGCTGATCTGCGAGCGCTTGCTGCTGTGTAGTACGCGATCTCGTTGCGAGGAAGCGTTGGAACGCGTCCAGAGACGCTGCGTCGCCAGTGCGTGCAAGCTCGCCAAGTGCACAGAGCTCCTGTTCGAACGTTGCGCTTCCCTTGGTGCTTGCGGTGCGAGAGTGCTTTGTACCGTCGAACGTTGGAGCTAGTGCGGGCTGGAGCTCGAACGAACTGCTCGTCTTGCTCCAGACTACGCGCTGACCTGGTGGGATCATCATCGTCATTGGCGACGCGACTGTCTGTAGACCTGGCCGCCGACAATGGAGAAGCGAATGTAGCAGGCACTGCTAGTACAACAATAGAGCACGGCTATCAAAGAGACGAAAGCCACTCCCCGTGTATCTCCGACCGCGCAAGCTACTTTGATAGTGTGCCTGTGCGCGCCTTGCGCTGGAACGGCGCGAGCCGCAAGCTGCCTCCTCGCGCACGCGGTTTCGCGGCCGGCTCGTCATCGTCGTCGTCGCCAGTGCAAGTGCTCGACGACTCGACGAGACTCACGGTGCGGCAGCTCCGGCGCTCATCATCGTCCTCCTCATCGCTGTCACCATTCTCTCGAGCACCACCAACACGCTCGTCTTGTATCTGGGCGATGCTCTCTCGACTGTGCTTGCGGCGCGCATGCTGCTCCAAGTGTGCGAGCGTTGCAGCGAGTGTGTGCTCCCATGTTGCGTGTTCGTGGCGCGTGGCGTGGAGCCGACTGAGCGTCTGCATGAACTGCTCCTGGAGCGCATGCACATCGCTGCCGAGCGTAGCATCGCTCGTTACATTGCTCTCGATATCTTGTGCGCCAATATCTTGAGGCACGATGGCAAGACTCGATTTTCGCCCATTTGTTGCGCCGAGACTGCTCGAGAATGCTGCACTGGCGGCGCAGTCGCCTCCACCGGTGTCGTTCGCGTCGTGCGGCGGCGACTGCGTCACGTCTGGGAGATCGAGAAAGTCGAGCGGGTACACGAGCGAGAGGAGCTTCACGACGATGTTCCAGTAGATGCGTGGGTTGAGCTCGCGCAGCTCGGCCATGGAGAGCATCGTGAGTGGGAGCTTCTGTGCAACGTTTGCGAGCTCTTTGCGGATCACGAGCATCGAGAGGTACTCGCACTGCTCGACGCGTACTTTCGACGGCGTGCTCGAAGCCGCGCCCGCTCGCTTGTCGTCGTTGTCAACTGGCGATGGTGGCTGGTAGAACGCAGTCATTGCGCCGAGTGTCACGCACAGGCGCGGAACGTACCGGTGCAAGCAGCGTGCGCAGCGAGTCGTATAGTCGTTTGCATCTGAGACTGACCAGCCGTCTTGGATCTCGCGAAGCGTTGCGCGCGCGCCACAGCTCGTGCAGTCTGCTAGCGTCGTGATGCGAATGCCGCGCTGTGGGAGCAGTCCAAAGCGATCGCACAGATCTTTGCGTGGACGGAACTTGCTCTCGTGGTCGTCGATCTGTTGCAACTGCTGCTGTTGGGTGTCCAAGAGATTGCCAGTGGCGCTGCTCCCTGCTCTCCGCTGACTTGCAGGCAAGTTCATGGCACTGCCGCTGCTGTCGCTCATAAGACTCTCGAGCTTGGGCAATCCGCGCAAGAACGTGATCGTGACTGGGCGATATGCTTGCTTGAGGCAGTGCACGACCTGCTGAAGCGACGACTGGAGCACAACTTCACCATTGATTGTCTCAACGACGTCGTACTCGCGCACACTCGCAGTGTGCGGTGTCGAGCGCTTGCGGCAATCGCCGTCGCTCTTGCTGCTGTTGTTGTTGTTGTCCTCATCGTCGTTCGTGCTATCGCGCTGTTGCTCAGCAAGGGACTCGCACGCGACGACCTCGGCGCCGCTGCCAGTGTCACGCGCTGCAAGGTACAGCCCCAAGTTCCCGCAGCTGAACGTCGCGTAGTTGCGCTCAACGAGCACTTCGCTCTCGGATCCGAGCACCTGCGCGCCAAAGCACAAGGACCCGAGCGCTGGATCAAGGTGCTGCTCTTCGTCGATCTCGACTTGCACGAGCACGTCGAACGCGCGCTGGACGAGTCCGTTGCGCACGTAGCACCGCATGAGGCTACTGAACGGCTTCCAAAAGTGCTTGTACCGCGCCAGTGGTGCGAGCGTGACCAAGTGACTGCCACTGAGGCACTCTTCAAACACAGCCTTCGCTTCACTCGCGTGGCCACAGGCGCCGAGACAGTCAATGAGCGCGCAGTATGCATCGCTCGCAGCGCTCGAGTTGCGCTCGTGCTGCTGCAGCACGTGCGTGAGCGCCTCTGTGAGTGCGACGACCCCGCTGCTGCACGTACAAGCGCTTGTCGTGATGAGCCAGATCGACCGCACAACTGGTGCTGCACGAGTCGCGCCATCATGGTGCTGCTGCGGCGTCTTGAGCGTGTGCGACGCGCCTGTCGTGCGAAAGATACTGTTTGTACTCTCGAGCGCGCGCTGTGTCATCGTGCGGTAGAACGGCGACGCTGTGCCAGCACCTGGTGCACTCGATAGCGTCGACGTCGACGTTGATGTCGAAGACTTGCTGAGGATCCGATCGATCGTGCGCGAGCGCTTGAAGACGGCGCTCGAAAGCGCTGGTGTCCCTGTTGTACTGGTCAGGACGTCGCGCCGCTTGAACGGTCCAGTCGATATCGACACGTTCTTCATGAGCTGCTGCATCCACTCGACGCCGACGTCTTTCGACGCAGTGCTGTGTCGCTAGAGGTGGTAGTAGCAGTCCACGTAGAGAATGGGTGGGTGAATGAGTGTGCGTAGGCGTCTAGTCCTAGAGAGGCGGCGCAGCGTCAGAACGCACCGTTGTCGAGGAGGATGTGTGAAGGAACGTCCCGAGTGACGACGTCGTGGCGTCCTGCGTGACAGTCGGGAAGATCACGGTGCGCGGCTGGCCAAACGCGCTCACGTCGATGTCTGGAAACTGAATGGGCATGTTGACTGGCTCGAGTGTGATCGAGCGCCTCGTGCCATCGCTCGCGCTACTAGTGCCGATAGTGCTGCTCGTGATCGACAGGCGTGTTGGAAGGACGAACGACCGCTTGCGCGCCGCAACTGGCAGCGCAGGCAGCTGCGGCGCGTGGGCGACGAACGTCTTGCTCGCCGAGTCGGCAGCAAAGCTCCCGCGCGCGTCGTCCTCTTGGCCGCTCAACAAACGGCGATGGACGAACTGGAGTTTGACTGCTTCGTCGTGCGAGAGCGCACCGCTCAAGTGGTCATTGTGCTGCGCGAGGAACGACTGGAAGAGCGCAGTGTGGACGAACTCGCGGTAGAACGCCTGGCAGTGAGAGCAAGCAGCGCAGTCGATCATCAACATCAGTAGGAACCACTCTTGGCATCCGAGACAAATGACCAGAGCTCAGACACGGTGTGCAGAGAGAGAGAGAGCAAGCACACGACGTACTCGCTCGCTTGGCGGCTTGCGCTCGATGAAGCGCTCCGACTCGAACGCAGTCTGGTTGCCGTCGCTCGAGACGAACTGCGGGTACCCTCGCAAGAGCGACGCCATGATCTCGAGGTACAGTTTCATGACTTTGCGGTAGTGCGTTCGGACGCGTGAGGAAGAGCGCTTTCGAGAGGATCGAGCTCGACGACGCGACGTCGTTACCGCTACTACTGCTGCTGCTGCTGCTGCTCGAGTGAAGCGAAGACGCTGCTGAGGCTGCCGGCACAGAAGTCGACGACATACAGAGCTTCTGGAGCTGAATGCGGCGGTTCCAGAGCTTCTCGTGGAACTCGCGCTTCTGCGCAGTGAAGTCTGGCAGTCGCAGTGTCCCGAGCTTCGTCGCGAGCTTCTGCGATGCGTCTGGTAGTGCCGGAAGCGCGACTTCGGAGGACGCAGTAGCAGTCGATCCGAGGACAAACTTGCCGGCGGTGAAGACGAGCTTGACGACGTTCGGTGGGATCACAACGTTCGCGAGCTGCTGCGTATGCGCGCCGGCGATGAACGGCACTGGTGCTTCAAGGAGCGTACTGAGATCGAGCGAGTCTGGGATGTGCGGGATGTACACGTGGAGCCACGTGAGCGGGAACGCGAGGCGCTTGATCGCTTCAGCAATCGCTGTCACGAGCACGCTGTCGGCGCATACGACGAGGATGCGATGTTCCAAGAGCACGTGGTGGTACAGCTGGAGCATCACCTTGGGCTCGACCATCATGAACGCGTACGTCATGAGCTCCGCGTCCATCTCGAATGGAAAGTCTTGGAGCAGCGGACGCTCGAGCACGATATCAGCATCGCCGACTGTGAGCTGCACTGCGAGTCCGCGGTGCGGCACGGGCACTTCGTGGAAGAGGTTGCACAGCGTCTTCTCGACGCCATGCCAGCGCATAGGTGCTGCTGTACTACTCGCAAGCGCTGCAGCGTCGGTGTTGGCGCGTGCTTGGCGTGTCCCAAGGAGAAAGAGCTGCTCGAGGCACCGCAAGAGCTGAGTGTAGAACGGTCGCTTGCTCAAGAGGCAGATCGCTTTTGCTTGGTACTGCACGCCGTGCACTGCTGCTGCTGGCGAAGCGACTGTCGGCGCTGGCGTCATTGGCGACGAAGTGGCGCTGTTGTTGTTGCTGCTTTCGTTGGTGCTGCTAGCTAGTGGTGGTGGTGGCGGTGGTGTCTCGGACGCCAGGAGCGTCTCGTAGAAGCACAGCGACGCGCCATAGAGATGCTCGCCACTCACGTCTGTGAGCGCAAAGAGGTTGTGCATGGGCGGTGGCGGCAAGCTTCGCTTGTCCCAGTCCTGTCCAAACGCATGCGGGAACATGAACTGCTCGTCCGTCGACACGCGAGCACGACGTTGCGATCCAAGCAGATCAGATAGAGTTCGCAACAGCCACTTCCTTGAGAGACCAAGTGAGAGCGGACGCACCATTGCAACGCCTTCGCAGAACTCGCGCGTGCTCTCGCTGTCGCCATTCGGGTACGCGAATGCGAGCTCAGCCTCGCGATCTGGCAGTACCCACATGCACAGAGACAGACAGACAGACAGACAGACATGATAGTGAGCGAGCGTCGCTCTTGCCAACCTCGTCTCGAGGCGCAAATCGTACCGTCCTGCGCCTTGACAGCGACGACAAAGTACTCGACGACGCGCTCGCGCTCTTGCTGCGCCATCGCGAGCAGCGTCTCGTGGCTCGAATGGTCTGATGGTGCAGCAGCAGCTGCTGCTTTGAACGGATGACGAGAAGCACCAACGAGTGAGCAGAGGGTAGTGAAAGTGAAGGAGTAGCCTCGTAGCTGCTCGTGAAGCGTCGGTAGTCGCGAAACGACAGGCGCCGGAGTCGCGAATGTGCCGATCAATCGGCCATGCGACAGATAGACTAGAGGCCGCGGAGACACGCAGGAGCAGGAACCAGCACTCCTCAGCCTCAGAGCATAGTGGACTGGCAAGTTCCGGGTGCTGCTTCCGGCCGCGCACGTTCAACTTAGTCTCGTGTTCAGCGCAGGCAAAGCGAGCTGCGAGGCCCTCCTGTTGCCTCGGCGGAGTAGTCGTAGTCCATAGCAACCAAACAAACAAACTGGCATGGCGCAAGCACTCGCAGTCGTCCATGGTCTCTTTCGCTCGAGTGTAAACAGTGGCGCAGTCGTCGTGGTCATAGTACGACAAAGAGTCTCTTGCGCAATGCCCCTGACGAGCACGCGGAGGAGGACTGAGCGGCACAAAGACGTCGAGATCGAGATCGAGATCGAGGAGAAGGCGCTGGCGAAGGCTGCAGCGCCGAGCGTCACGAGTGCGAACGATGGACGGACGGACTAGCCCCAGATATCGCGCACGTAGCGCTGACGCGCGGCGAGGTCGCTCAGCTTTGCTTCCGCATCGTCCTTTGAGAGCCGACCGTGCTCTTGGAGCACCGTGCAGAGGGCGTTGTGCACGTCGCGCGCCATCTGGACGCCGTCGCCGCAGACGTAGATGTACCCGCCAGCGTTGAGCACAAGGTCCGCAACGAGCGCACCGTTCGCTTCAAGCTCGTGCTGGACGTAGTGCTTGGTCGCTTGGTCGCGCGAGAACGCCGTGAAGAGCTGCTGGAGTGTGCCGTTCGCGACGAAGTCCTCCATCTCGCGCTGGAAGATCCAGTCGTCAGCGCGGCGCCGGTTCCCAAAGAACAGGTAGTTCCCTTTCGACGCCGCAAGCGCTGGCGCAGTCGCGAACTCGGCGTCCTCTTCCATATCGAGCGCCATGTCGCCGCGCCAGTAGCCAGAGCAGACGTTGGATGCTTGCTCTTCGTGGTGCTTCACCTGCGTACAACACAACGAGAGGGAGAGAAGGTGAGTGTGAGTGTCCTCGACGTCACCAACGTCGATAGAGAGAGAGAGCCGCACTCAGTGACTAACGCACCTCAAGGTACCGGTGCTGCAAGAAGCCAATGAACGGTGCGACGCCAGTGCCGGGGCCAATGAGCAGCAGCGGCCACTCGTGGCTCGCAGGCAGCTGGAAGTCGCGCGTCGGACGCAGGAACATTGGCACTGTCACACGGTGTGCTGGCACCGCTGCGTCTGGCGTCAGCAGTGGCTGCGCGATCGCGTCGAGCCAATTCGAGCAGAGTCCAAGACGGTGCAGACCATTCGAGCCAACGACGCTGTCGACGACTGTGAGTGCGATCGTGAGCTCACTTGGGTTCGCTAGCGGCGACGACGCGATCGAGTAGAACCGCGGCATGAGCTGCGGCACGAGACTCAGGAGGTGGTCGAGTGGCGGCGCACAAGACGGAAAGAGGTGCAGGAGCTCGACAAAGTTGAGCGCTTGGTCCGAGATGAAGCGCTGGTAAGCAAGAGTGCAAGGGATAGGAAGAGCATCAGTCCTCCGCTCGGACGTCCTTGACGCAAACGCATGGATGCACACAAGGACAGACCTTGTACTGGTCTGCGCCACCTTTGCTGCTCAAGACGAGCAGCCGCGCGCGCTCTTCGTCGTCCGAGCAGTACGTCGCGAGCGCGCGCAGCGCCGCTTTCTTCGGCGAGCTCAGGATGTCGGCGTAGTGCGTGAACGCCTCGCGCACCGAGCACGGCGACGGGAACCGATCAAACGCACCGGACTTGGCAGAAGCTGGTCGACGCGGCGCGCGGCCAGTCGCAGCAGGCGCAACAGGTTCGAGGCAAAAGCGCTGGTCGCCAGCGAGCTCAAGGCGCGCGAGCAGTGCGTCGACATCGCTTGAGCGGTTCGGGCACTTGATACCGATCGAGTCGCCTGGTGTGTACGCGATCCCAGAGCCAGTGGTGTCGAGCGTAAGGCGCAGGACCTTGCGCTCAGCGTAGGGCGCTGTGAGGTACGACGCTGCGACGATCGCGGCAGTGAACGGATGCGTGGAGCTGTAGTCGCCAGCAGTGACAGTAGCAGGCACTGGTGTAGCACTGACAGTCGCGTCATCGACATAGCGCAGTGCAAAGAGCGCTGACGGGAGCTTTGGGACGTCCGCGGGGATCTCGGTCGCTTGCTCAAACGGACCAAACATCGCGTCGTACGTGATCAAGTTCGCGGGCAAGTACGGCAGCTTCACAGGCGCGTCTGCTGCGTCCGGCGCCGCTGCACTGCTGCTCGCATCCGAGGCCGCGTCGCCATCCGAGCTCGTGTCAGTCGCACCTTCGCCAGCGCCAGCCGACGTCTCGAACGCACTCCAGAGCTTTGCAGCCCAGGGCTCGACGCTGTCTTCGAGTCCGAGAGCTTCGTCTGCAGCGCCCATGTCGTAGAAGCGCTGAGCGCCGAGCTCAGCGAAGCGCTTGTCAACGCTCTTGCCCATGTAGCTGCCCCACGCAATCAGAGACAATGTAGACAGACGGACGTGAGGCGCTGTGAGTGTAAGTGCGTAAGGATGTCGGAGCGCTCACGAACGCGTACCAGAACTTGTCGTAGTTCGTGTCGCCGAGACCGAGGACTGTGAAGTGGAGGTTCGCGAGCATGTCCTTGGGCTGCGTCCTGCGCTTGACGTAGCGCCAGAACTTGCCTGCGTTGTCAGGCGGTTCGCCATTGCCAGTCGTTGAGCACACGATGACGACGTGGTGCCCGGGCGACTCTGCGACTTTCGACTGCACGTACAACGCATTGCGCGGCCACTGGCTTGTCAGAGCGACGAGTCGAGAGCGAGTCGACCACACAAGGAGGAACGAGTCGAGTGATGTACAGACACGTACGTTCTGAAACTCGTTCAGCGGCAGGAGCTCTGCGTCGTACTGGCGCTCAAGCGCTTCGTCGTAGAACCGCTACGCGCGCAAACAAGAGAATGAAGCGCATGTGAGGCGCTGACGTGCTCGAATGGCGTGACGTCTGTGTGACGTTTGCGTGCGCTCGACGACTATTCTTCATCCTTCAGAACGCACCTGTGCAATGGACTCGGCGGCGCCAGTCTGCGAGCCAAAGAAGACGGTCACAGCCAACGGCATCTTGATGCAGAGCGAGGGCGAGAGCGAAGGCGATGTACACGCGCGCACGCACACGAGCGAGATGCAAAGGAGAGCGAGTCAATGGTCGCGCTGCGTGTACTGCTCGCGCTGCTCGTGTTTTGGTTGATCTGTTAAACCAAACGTGGCCACCAAGGCTCGGATCTAAATCGGTGACCGGTTTCGAGTCGGCACGGACCTGGCGGCACGACGATGCTCACGAGCGGGTTCGCTCGGAGCTTCCAGTCCTCTTCGCTCACGTGCTCGGTCGCGTCGTCATCAAGCGCGACGTCGCTCGCAAACTCCCGAGCTTTTGCCGAAATGCCTCGGCGAGCGCGAGTGCACTGCTCTGGCGGTTCACGAGCAGCAGTGCTCCATGTCGTAGTTGTGCGCGTAATGATAGCAAAGCAATGAAGAGCATGCCTGCGCCACAAGGTTGGCTCTGGGTGATTGGGTGTTTGCGGATTGAAGCTCCGATTCGCTCGTTTTTTACTCGTTTGTCCTCCAGCTCGTTTTTGGTCAAGCCATTCGTTATTGCATTTTTCGGATCAAAGATGCTCATTTTCAAGACAAAAGGCAAGTAGTTACGGCAGTCATTAATCCAGTTTTTTGGGTGATGGCTTTTCGGATCAATTAGTATTTGTTTTCAGTATGGGAATAGATCCGAACGATAACAGAAAATGGCTCGGATTGAGTTTTCCGTCTAAATATGAATTCAAATTCTTGACTTGAAAAACATATACAATCAATGTTGAATTGAAAAACTCGCCACAACCTAGTTTTTGTATGATGCGGAAACACCCAGCAAACGAAACAAAACACGCAACCCGCTTTTGTCAATCCTTTTATTGTTTTGCATGTTTGATCGTGTTTTGATACTCTTTCAACGTGCACACTCCCATATTGTGGACCACACAAGTTCTGTACCCATGAAATGTGGACCACTCAAGTTCCGACAGTACAAAAAATTCAAAAACTGGCCAGTGTGCACCATTTATTGCAAATCAATGGTTTTCTTGATATGAAATATATATGAAACCTGCTGTACTTTATACTTTGTACTACATACCTTGTTACTCGACATGTGCTTTCTGCAAGCGCTTGAGTTCCACCCCAGCGGCCCTTAGAGTCTCATCGTGGGTATCATCGCCCCGAGGACGACCGCGCAGGTGCACACAAGAGACGCACAAGCGCGTGTTGCAAACGTCACGTGACGACTTCTGTGATAGACTGGACTTGAGTAAAGTATGCGTTTGTGAAAAGCAAGAGATGATATAGTGAAGGAAGCAAGGGAAACGTCACCAGTAAATACTTTGCATCAAATTACATGAAATACTTATGTTACGAAGGTTTCAAATGTGATATTTTTCGTTCGATGGGATTGTAAGTTTCAAAAATATTAAGTGTTTCGAAATCGAAATTTGACGCTTGTTGTGTTTTTCAACATTTCATCGATATATTGTTTGCGCACGAGATTATTGTGTCTAAATGGTCGAATAACTAAACAGTTA
The DNA here is from genome assembly GCA_023333885.1 of Globisporangium parvum. Classification (NCBI taxonomy): domain Eukaryota; phylum Oomycota; class Peronosporomycetes; order Pythiales; family Pythiaceae; genus Globisporangium; species Globisporangium parvum. The sequence goes on from JAASFT010000115.1 coordinate 14,099, forward strand.
TTCGACCATCTAGCCGCAATTTGTGACTTCAAATACTGGAATCGATCGTGCACACTGATGTTGCGGTTAATGATACGAATGTTTGTCAATATTGCACTGGTAGTACACAGCGCATTGCGCCAAGCACGTACGATGCGCTTGGGCGTCATTGCACTGCGCCATCTCGCACGGCGCCACCACTGCGCCACCGCTATACAGACAATGCGTTGTGTAGTGTGTAGTGCACTTTGCTCGGCGCGCTGCTCGCTTGCTCGTCCCAGCAGCTCTCGTGAAGCGCCGCGCCATGGAACCCAGCGCACTGAACAGAGGCGCCGAGCGCACAGCGAGTGGTCTGTGTGTGTGTGTGTGACTCTGTCTATGATTCGCAAACACTCGAGCACTCGAGCACTCAAGCACCGCGCAGATCGATCACAAGACCACAAGACCACAAGATCCCAACCCAGACAGACAGATCAGACAGGGCGAGCGACCATCCGCTACAGCTTGCTTGCCCCGTACACCTTTTGCTCCCTTGCATCGTGCTCACGTTCGTCGTGGCCATGCTCTTTGGTAGAAGGATGCAGCGAGGCTACGACGCGAAAAAAGATGTCGTGTGGAACCACGCACTGCGACAAGAGGAATCAGCGCTCGCTCAGTGCACCAACGACGCCACGTGAAGCGAAGCCAGAGCCGACCTTGCAAAGTAAAGTGTGGATCCGCACGGGGAGTGCAGACATGCAGAGATGCATGTGTGCATGCGCTCTCTCTCTTGAGAGCAAACGAGCCACTGCGCCTCTTGGAAAATCAGATCGGAAAGTGTAGCTCGATTTCGAACTGAAGCCATGTTGTGCGAAGCGACGCGCGCGTCAAAAGCCAAAAGTGCATGCTGGGTCACGCGCTTCTTCGCTTGTTTGCTTGCTTGTTGGTTTGTTCGAATGACAGCGTTGGTGCTCTTGCAGTGTACAGTCGTAGACGCAGACCGCCGCACCACTAGCTAGCGAGCTGGTTTCCTCATGACTGATCCGTGACACCGCAGTGCGACGACACATGAAAGCGATGAGGCCGCGAACGAGTCTCCACAGCGTGCCGTCCTGCTCTTGTGATGATTTCAGTGCAAATGTGCAAGTCAGCCAGGTGTGGGAGAGTGAGAGCGCTGCTCGAGCGCTGGTGTGACGGCAAGAAGAAGCAGTGAACGCCATCGAGGTGTACATACGCCGAGAAGCGTCCATCCGTCTGTGAGCTCGAGAGAGCCAGTCATGCCATGTGGTCCTGCATTGAGTGCTGGAGTCGCAGTCTTGTCTGGAGTCAGGCAGCATCAGCAGAGGAGGCAACTGCGCGAGCGAGGACGAAGGTAGCAGCATGGTGGAGCGAGTCACCTTTCAAGCGTGGTTCTGGAGCCGAGGCATAGCGTAAACCACAGCCACAGCCGCTGCACCAGTCTGAGGACGCGCGCGCTGGTCTTGCTGCTGCTCTTTTTTCGCCTCTCACTCCTCACTCTCTCGCTCACTCACACATTCCTTGAGAGTTCGAGTTGTGGATATTTGTCTTCTGTTCGTTTTAAGAGGCTAGTAGAGAAGCTCGCGGGCAACTTGCGTTTGCTATGATGCCGTGCGAATCTTGACACAACAGTGAAAAACATATCCTCTGACAGTGCGTACCCTGCTGGTTGTGATCGCATGTCTCAAAAGTGATTCTAAGGCAATTGTATGGAATCGCTTTGGATTTTGCCTGCGAGAGCGTATACTTCGGAAGTTTGAGTTGGATTCTCACGCTCTTTGCTGCCACTGCTGCTGTTGTAAGTCTTACTTACTCGAGGCTCGCATGGGCGACAGGACTCGGTGAATGTGCTCCTCGACACACGAGTGCCATCAATGGTGGCGGCGGCGCCGCGAACGTGTCTCCGCTGTGTTCGTGCAAACGCGCGTGAGTGACGGTGGCCGCACAACTCACTCGGCACCAGGTCGTCGAGGCGCAGCAGCAGCAGCCCCTCCCCTCCCAGCCGCCGCCGCCAGCTTCTCTTTCTCTTCCGCCACGCTGCTGGTGCTGTCGCTGAGCGCCGACAGACCAGCGCTGTTGGTGCTGCCACTCACTCACTCAGAGAGCCCCGACAACGAGCGAGCGAGCGCCTGTGCCTGGTAGAGAAGAGCAAACGGGCCGCGGCAGAAGAGCCACCGCCCTCGGTCCGCCCCACTACCCAATCGCTTCGCCCGAGCGCGCACGGATACAGGACAGTGCAACAACCTGAACCAAGCGCACCACCACCACCGCGGCAGCAGACCCAGCAAGCTCACAGCTCACACCGCCGCGCGCCGCGTGCACGTGCGACGCTCACCGCCACCCCACCCACCGCCACCGCAGCAGCTCCTCGAGCATGGCGGCACGCACGAACGCGCCGCCGCTCGACGCAGCAGCTGCAGACAGCGCAGACACGCTCGAGCCAACTCCGCCAGGATCCGCGAGCAGCAGCACCAGCGCCACGGCGACTAACGCGCCGTCTGCCGAGTTCCTCTTGCACGTTGCGCAGGAGATCAACCGCGGCTTCCAGTCGACGCTAACGAAGGTGCGAGTTGTTTGTCTGCGCTTGTGTCTCGCGGCTGAGTGTGCAAGGTAGACGCTCGAATGCGCAAGTGTGCACACGTGTGCACTGTCTGGTTGCATGTCTTGCTCGCGCTTGAGGCCGCAACTGTGCAACGTTGCAGCAACACTGACACGATTGAGTTGTTTTGCCACTGGCTCTGCACATGCTGCGCTGCAGGTTGTAGCGGACATTGGCCACGATTTCGGCATCGTGCCAGCGCTCACCGAGCAGGTTGGTTGCTGCGTTCCGCTACTGTCGCGACGCCACGCTTGTTGCGTGCTTTGCGTTGTTTGCTTCCTGGGTTGCGCACTCACGATTGCCTTGCGTTGCGTGCTTGCTCGGCGCTTGCTCTTGCTATGCTTGCTTGTCTTGTTGTTGCTTGTTGATATCCTTACAGAAAGGCGACAGTGGTGCACTCGACATTGCTACGACGCTGCAGCTCACGCAGCACGAGCCATCGAGCGACGACGTGCGTCTCCTCATCCACGAGCTCCAGTCGTCGCGGCAGCGCCAGCGCGAGCTTGAGCGCCGTGTCAGTGAGCTCGAGAGCGACCAGACGATTGCAAAAGAGCGCGTCACGCTCTACGCAGAGCTCACATTGCAGCTCAAGCGCGAGCTCGTGAACGAGCGCTTGGCGCACCTCCAGTCCAAGAAAGACGCAACGGCTGACGCTCGCGCGGCGAAGACCCATCTGCAGCAGCGACGCGGCTCGAACGAAGAAAAGCCGCTGGCTCAGCGCCGCGCGAGCGACAATCTTGACACCGCAGCTGCTGCAGACGACGATCCATGGAGCTCACCTGGCAAGCCACCAGGCGGCACTAGCGCCGGCGCGCCGTCGAACTTGCTCGCGTTCTCGAGCTTTTACCAGACCGCTCGACAGCTTGGTGCCGACGACGAGCCGCCGTCGCCAACGTCGAGCACTGGCGGCAGTGGACTCCTTGCACTCCGCGGGAGTACGATGGACCAGTTCCTGCCAGCGTCGCTCTTGGACTCGCCGCAGCTCACACCGCTGGCGTCGTCACGTGCATCGAGCAAGTCGTTCAGTCTCCAGGGCGACGATGAAAGCGACACCAGTCGTCTTGCCTTTGCATCGGAGCTCACAAAGGGTCTCGACGCGTCGTTCTCGTTGCTAGAGCCGCCGTGTCTCCAGTGCAAGCAGTGTCCAGTGACCGAGTGCGCGCCGTGCGGTCACCAGCTCTGCGTGAGCTGCAACACTAGTATGACTGCGCGCCTTGACCGCACGTGCCCGCGCTGTCGCGTGTCTGTGACGTCTGTGAAAGACCTCGCAACTGGACGTCCACGCGAAGGAGACAACCAAGTCGCCCACATTGTCGAAGCCGGTACATCCAGCGAGACCAAGGAGAGTGGGACCACAACGGCGACGTCGCCGCGCGTGGCGAGCGCTAGCAGTGGCGGCAGAGCTGTGTCATCGGTGACTCTAGCGCTCCTGGCCGAGCTCTTTGACTCGATCCCAGTCGCGCAGCTCGAAGCGGCGCTCAAAGACGCCGCTGGCCACGCACCTCTGGCGATCGAGAAGCTACTGCATAGCCACCCGAGCTTCCACCCACGCGGCAGCAGTGGGAGCACGAGTGGTGGTAGTGCAGTCCAGTCGCCAGCGCCGCCGGGACACAAGTCGGCTCTGCAGCGCAGCTCGATTGGTGGCAGCAGTCAGCCAAGTGGCAGTGCCGTGAGTGCAGGCGCATCGAGCAACTGGAAGACCGAGATGTGCATGTACTACCTCCAGGGCAAGTGCAACAAGACGCGCCGGACGTGCTCGTTTGCGCATGGCGAGAGCGACCTCGTGCGTCCGAGCAGCGCGAAGCACGCAGCGAGCGTCGGATTCAAGACCCGCATGTGTCCGCTCTTCCTCGAAGGCATTTGCCCCAAGACACGGCGCGACTGTCCACTTGCGCACGGTGAAAGCGACCTGCGCGACGGGCTCGCAGCGCTGGCGTCGAGTGCGGCGCTCCCAGCCGCTGCGCCGCGGCTTCAGAGCTACAAGACTGAGCTGTGCTACTACTACCTCAAAGGCTGCTGCAACTACACGAAGGAGGAGTGCCGCTTCGCCCACGGCGAGAGCGACTTGCGTACCGTGGAGAGCAACACGCTCGAGTGGACTGCAAAGCTCGTCGGTGCGGCTGAGTTCACACCGAGTGGCGGCGGCGGCTTACCAACTGGCGTCGCTGGCTCCGACAAGCAATTGCAGCACCAGCACCAGTACCAGCAGCAGTTCCAGCCGCAGTTTGCGCCACCGCAGCCCCAGCAGCCGCCACCGTCGCAGCAGCTCCAGCCGCACACGCCAGCGTTCACGCCAGCGCACCAGATGCCGATGCAGCACGCCATGCCGCACCACCAAGTCGCGTACGCGCAGTACCAGCACATACCACCGCCGCCGCACTTGGCAATGCAGCACAGTCACCATCACCAACAACCGCAACATCAGCAGCAGAGCATGTTCCATGGGAACCAGCCAGGGCACCAGTTCCGGTACAGCGGTGGAGGTGGCGGTAGCGGTGGCATGGACGCCAGCAAGCGGTCTGTGCGGCCACCGCCGCAGCCGCGACGGGACTCGGCGTCCTGGTCAAGTGGCTACGACCCATCGGGCAGTCAAGACTTCTGAGTCGACTGCGAAGCTCACGCACATGAATGGGCATTGGGACTCGTGTGAGACACGATCGGCTTCCTCTGTAAACGACGAACGACGCGCGGCGCCATCACGGGCAAAAGAACAAGCGACCAAAAGACCAAGCGCGCGCGTCGACGCAACGAACGAACCAAGCGAGAACGCACCCGAGCGACGGATGGACTGACTGGACAAAGTGTAGAACAAGCGCGAGTGAAGCCCTCCACAGTAGTAGTAGTAGTAGCAGTAGTAGTATACAATAGAACCCTCTCGTCTCTTTTGCTTCGTACTACGACTGACTTCGTACTTCTCGCGTGATCGTGAGTGCTTAGAGGTCCGGAAGCGTCATGCCCGCGTCGTCAGGAGCGCTTGGTGCAGACGCGATGCCAAAGCACGCGAGGAGGTCGCGCACGTTGACTTTCACGGGCACCACTGCGCCGTTGAGCACCATGCGGATTGTCTTGTATGCGCCTCCGTCTGTATCGAGGAGCGCAGACGAACTTGCCGCACCTGAGAGTGCGTCGCTTCGAAGTCCACTGCTCGAGTCTGCCAGTAGCGTCTGCGAGTGCTTGCGCTTGTGGCCACTCGTGACCGCAGCAGACGCATTGAGCGACGCACCAAAGTCGTTCGCACCAGCACCGACACTACCAGCAGCACTCATTGCCAGTGTCGATGCGTGCAAGTGCGCATCCATTGCGAGCGCTGCTGCTGTTTGCTGCTGCTGGTCCGTGTACTCCATGAGACTGTGGAGCTGGCTCGTGCTCTTGACTGCAGACGCATGCGACTGCTTACTCCCACTCGTACTGCCAGAGGCACCAGCTGATGGACGCCGTCGAGTGCTGTCTTTGCGCACGTACGTGAGGATGTCACAGGCAAACTCGGTCGGATCGCTGCTGGTCGAACTCGCAGTACCAGTCGTCGTCGTCTTGCGCTTGAGAAAGTTGCGGAACGAGCGAGCGATGCGCGCGTCAAAGTTCTTCTCCGTGAGCTGCACGAGCTCCGCTTGCTTCGAGTGCACGCCGGGCTTGATGTAGATCGCGCAGTCGTCGCGCACAAACGTCTCGGCCACACCGGCGCTGTGCTGCTGCAGCTCTTTCGTTGTGCGGCTGTTCGCTTTGGCTTTGAAGACCTCGAAGCCCTCGGAGAGCAGGAACCGGAACGTTGAGACTGAGAGCTGACGGCGCGACGTCTTGCCAGCGTCGCCGATCTTGACAGTCAAGACGGCCGTGACCTCGTTTGGGATGTGCGGGAGGCGCTTTGGCGGCGGCGGCGGCGGCGGCTGAAGGTGGAGCTGCTGCTGCTGGTGGTCGACGTGGCTCTGGCTCAGCTGTGCTGCCAGACGTGGGTCGGCGACTGACTGTTGCTGGTGTTGCTGCTGTTGCTGCTGCAGCTGTATGGACTGGTGTGTGAGGAGGTCGCTCTCGTAGCAGCGCTTCGAGCAGAAGCCTGCGGGCTCTGGGAAGCCGTACGTGAGCTCGCACTCGCGCACTGCGACGTCATCGCTGCACGATGGATGGAGAGGCGTTCCGCACACGCAGAGCTTCGAGACATCCTCAGGCGTCTTGCGGCAGCAGCGGCCGCACAGGAGACCCGTGCCAGCAGGAACAGTGCCGCTACTCACGAGCTCTGTCATCGTTGCGAGTTGTGTCCAGAGCAGAGGCTAACTACTTGCTTCAACTATGCCGACCAGCACATAGTGACTTGAGATAGTGCGATAGTCAAGGAATTTCAGGCATGGACACCAAACTTGCGTACACTATGTGTACCAGTACCTCATGCCATTTTGATAGTGATGTAATGACGTGAGTACCTTCGGGCACCTCGATAGTAAACGCGTCACGGTGTTGCCGAGCGATTGACGCCACACTCGTTCCGCTGGGTAAAGCACAGCATGCAGACAGCTCACACGAGCTTAGCGTCTATGGATCTTTGATATGAAGGCCTGGAACGTGACAACAACCGACAAGGTGTTCAGTTTCATGTTCAATACGCGCGAGGAGGACCACAAGGTTGCAAAAGTGTTGAGCGACCGAAGCCAGCAAACAACGAACCACTTCGGGATCTCACGATGCTCGGCGCGCAAACGCTCGAGCGAGACGCCGCAGTGAAAACTCACGTTTTCGCCGGCATGCTCTACCCACTTCCCGCTTTTGCGTCCCACGACACTCGCTCGACTTCCTCATCTACGTTGTATTTCTGCGCTACCCCGTGATTCATCGCCGCGAACAGTTCCAGCCTGAATCACATGGTTCCCTTGCCGACGGTCGTGCATGGTTGGCCTGAATCGCAAAGTCGTCCACAAAAGTGCAAACGAAACCAGTTCGCGTCAAGAAGACCAAGACTAACAAGGAGACACACAAAAGCGAACCACTCACCAAATGACTGTCGTTCGGGATTCTCATGAAGGGTGACGTTAAGCGGCTCGACGGGCTTGAAACACAACCGCCATCCACAGATGTCTGCACGAGAATGCGGACTCCAGCTCGAGAACAACAACAGCGAGCAAAGGCAGCACCTGTCAGACACACCACTTAGCGCGACGCCGTTCCAGTGATGCTGCAGTGAGGGACATTTATGGGATCTAGAAGCGCAGCAGCAATGTCGTGACAACAGTGAAGGCGCAAAATTTGCGGAAGTCTGGCGTGAAGACCATCACCACATACATGAAGCTCATCGTTGACAATCTGAAGTTCACGCGCTCACGAACCATGTCATGCCGCATGGCTAAAGGATAAGTAGGACGTTGTGAGCTGCTTGCCGCTCTGCAGTGTCGATGTCGACGGTGCGCAATTTATGTTGAAGTACATGCGCCGGCTCAACTGGTGTTGAAGCACGAGCGTCGTCTCGACAAGGTGGTGGAGGTGAACCATCGTGTAACGCATGCCTCGCCTAGCCGCCAGCACTCACGCCTGAGTTTGCACGCTCTTGAGTACTTATAGCTGCAATTATCACAGCAGACATTACAGCAACAGTCACAGTAACCATTGAACTGGGATGTACTCAAATGTTGCAACCACTCAAACACTTGCAAAATCAAACGTAAATACGTGCTCCGAAAGCCTCCGAATCATGTGGGCAACACGGATTTTATGTCCCATATCGCACTTGTAGTCGTACGATTATATAAAAACAAATGGCTATGAGTCTGTATTGATGGGTTTGGTCTCGCGCGAGACGGCCACGAGGCGCGCGCGCTCACCACGAGCTATTCAAACAGACATCACCACACCCAGCAACAAGAGCACGCGGGCGCTCGGCGCACACTCGCCCACGACACGTACGTAAGCGCGCCTGCCCACGCTTCAAACGACTTGTTGTGTATGGCTGACGCTTCCTGTGCGCTATTGATTTCTACCCTTGCAACAGTGAACACCACATGTGCTCGTGCGCTTGCGTCCCGCGCCTCGCACATCTGCCGCGCTGACCCTCAAGGCTCTCGCGCCGGTCCTTCGCGCCATGTTCCACCTTTCACTCGTTCGCGCCGTGCTCCAAAAACTCGCGCTCCACAGCTAGATCGCGTGCGCCGTGCTCCTTTCACTCACCCTCGACGGCTCGCTTGCTTGTGCCATGCCCCACTATTCGCTCGCTCGCGCTCCATGGCTCCGTCGCTTGCGCAGCGCTCCTTGAGCTCGAGTATCACCTCTCTTTCGCTCGCGCATGCCCCTAGCTCTCCAGCGCCACGCTATATGCGGAATGATGCGTGTTGTATGCGTGGTTACATGTTTTCGACGCTTGCGGTACTTGATATGTGCATGATTGACTTGCACATCAATGATAAATCAAGAGCAACGCTCATGAAAGAGATGTGCATAGTTGGATAGATGTGCATAGTTGGACCTTTGTATATGCATTTGTGCATGTTTGAGACGCAATGTTGAATGATGATGGCGTTTTGTAGTACGTTCACTGAGATGAATCCGTTATCAAAATGGAGAATGCCAAAATATGAGGGACTGTTCATGGTGGCGTCTGATCGGCGGAAAAATCAGACTTGCCAGCTAATGAAATTATCACATGAGTGTGTGATCATACACTCATGAGTCAAAATTTTGACATGCACGAGTCACATGGGCGAGGTTGTTCTTCCAAATACATATCACCATCCTGTTTTGACCACCTCGGTCATGTTAACGGTGTCACTGATCGCCTAAAGAGCACCAATGTGGTCCGTCGGCGTATCACTGCCAGCAACAACTCATTCATCCCCGTATCGTGCTGAATGAGTGTGGTAAACCCACAGCAAAATTCTTCTCGTTTGGGTGCTCATGCGCTCCGTCGTGTATCGATCAGTCGCTTGCGCGTCTTGATCGCTTCGCCGGCGTGCTGGAGGTGCTGTCCTTGAGTAGTCGTCTCGGTCGCGCATCATCGACGCGCTGTGCTTCACAGAGATACATCGATCCGCTTCAGCGAGGGTAGGGACTCTTGGCTGCGAGGTCGAAAGGCTCGCAGCGGTTGTAGAGCGCAGGGCGAGTTGATGCCGCGCAGTCTCTCTTCGGCGGGTCGCGTGGTGTGCGACCGGCCGGGCCACAAGATGTGCAAGCGGGGCGTTCGAAGCGCGCGCTGCGGGCACTGCTCTCCCAATAGAGCGAAGGTGTCAAACCAAAGTGCCGCGGATCTTCAGCGGGCTTGCCAAAGTGCAGGATCAGTCGATCCTCTTCGTCTTGCGACGGTTTTACGTGCCTTCCTGTCAGACACGGTCGGGGGTGTGCTGGACGTGAGTCACGCGTGCGGCGAACGTGCGAGGCGGACGGACAAGTCGTACGGCGTCGGCGAGACAGGATGCGAAAGCACTTGCTTTCCAAAAGCAATAATGCGGACTGAATTACTTGTTTAAGTTCGCCTAAAAATACAAACACTAGCACGGCTCTTGATGACGCTAAACCATCACTCCTAACTACGTCATCGACTCTGGCGATAACATCATCGGCGCCTTGGATTAGCACGAACCGCTGGTCCGCGCACAACTCACCCACTTTTGACGACGCTCGAATCGACTTTTGCGACGGTTGCTGTTCGGAGCACCTTGATAGTGAATAAATCGGGGTGATATCACCCTCACTTTACCACATGAGCATTGTGCTGAATGAGCATTTGCTCGTTGCTCTTGACTTCGGCGTGTTAGCTGGCTCTGCGAGTGGTTATATATTTTGTGAGTTCTTGTTGGCGATCTCTGATGACCAAACGAGCAGGTCAGACACGGCGTATTGCGATTTGAGCGCGCAATACTTGGCACGCTGTTCACAAAGTGTTCAGGCGTGCTGCTGTGATGGACGGCAGTGCTGCTGCAGAGTGTCTGTCAGCACAACGTGTACATACGCTGTGACGCAAAAGCGCGGCGACTCCAAACTACAACACGACGAACACAGACTTGAACGCCGCAACGCTCTCCTGCGCGAACTAGTCGAATATGCCAAGATTACACAGATATATTCGCAAGGACGTCATCCCCTGAGCACATTTGACACCATGTGATCTAGTTTGAGTGGGTGTGAAAGACGTAGTTAAATGCGTTGTTGGTATTTGTGACATAACCTGACTCTCTGTCGAGCGGTCAGACAAGTTTGCACATGTGTCCAAGTGGTTCTCACCGCTCGAATCTGTAAAGCACCAAATGGGCAAAGTTTGGAATTCGTGTTCAGTGCAACTTGCTTCTGGTATTTGGGATACAGCAGGCAATCGATTCTGCCAGGCTAAAGCAGCTCGCTGACGACTTGACCTTCTCTCTAATCGCTGAGTGTATTGGCTGTACACTTGATATGACATACAATTGTCCTTTCCAGGCGGTTTAAGGCGTATATGGGCTTGATTCAGAGTCCGACTTACTCATCAATACACTCAGTCGGTCTTCGTCGTTGTTGTCCGCAGACGCGCGATCCCGTGAGTGATGTCCGGACACATTCGTAGTTGAGTAGGTAATCGAAGAAGCCAGCAGAAAGAATCGAATAATCAAACTATTTTGAGCATCCGATAAATCAAATAATCTGTACTGTTTGGATAATCCCAATATATTCTTGTTGTTCTTGATGTCACTCGGCTGGGGAGGTTTGGAACGGCTCTTTCCAAATCGAGTCGGTTCAGTTTCGGCCAATCGTTCGTTGAGCTGACTTAAACAGCAAATGCGGTAGAGAAATAAACCAGTGTCAAGTCACTCGTAAAGCCAGCGCAGGCATGCTGTTGACAGACGGCGAGACGTCGCGCGTGGCAATCAGCGCAGCTCGACCGAGTCGATCAATCGACTGAACCAAGCGCGCGCAAGAGCAGGACGTTGGCCATCGACTGCACTTCTCGCCACCAGATCGCTTGGCGCACCGGCCCACACGCGCGCAATTGCTGGACTCACCCGCTCGTGTCTCAGACCACCAGCAGCGGCAGCAATCGCACTTGCTCTTGCTCTCAAGGAGACACTCGCTCGCCTTGCTATCATTGAGCCTCCCACGGCAACGTCATTCGGCAACAACAGCGGCAGCGCTCGCCAACTCCACGTCCCGCCCGCCATCATGGTGTTCATCTCGCTCGAAGGGTTTGTCGGCAGCACCAAGCAGCAGCAGTATCACGTCCCAATCAGCCGCATGCACCAGGTCGCAACCAACGCTGATGCGTCCGTGCACGTCGTCGTCACGCCGGGCTCACCTACCAAGAAGCACGCAAACGCCGCGCTCGTAGCAGCGCGTGCGCGCTTTAGCTTCCGGTCGCAGCGAGCGACGTCGATGCCGTTCCTATTGTACGTGACCGACAGTGCAGCGAGCAGCAAGTGGGTCCTCACCAAGTCTGCTGCCGAGTACCACGCGCTCCGCACACTCGTGCAGCAAGCGATCGGCGCGTGCCAGCAGTTTAGCTGCTGCGGTCCGCTGCGCCGCATCGCCAAGTCGCCGTTGTACAAGAGCGCGCGCACCAAGTGGAGCGACAGCTCGGTGACGTCGCAGTACGGACTCGCAGGCGTTGTCCAAGAGTATGTGAACGACTTGGTGCTCGCAGTGTTTGCGCGCGAGCACCAGTGCGAGAGCACAGCGCGTGCGCATCGCGTGCTCTCGCAGTTCCTCGACATCCCCGCGCATCGAGCAGCAGCTGCCGACGCGCTCATGCACACTGCAGCAACAGCTACAGCGTCATTCTCTTCACAGCACGTTCACGACAGCAGCGCTCAGAGTATGAGTCGCAGTCGCATCGGCAGCGATCCAGTCGCCAGTCGCAGTAGCAGCCACGGCGACGCCGAGTGTCCTATCTGCTGCGCCGACTTGGGATGCGACTCGACGCTCGAGCTCCCGTGTAGTCACGTCTACCACACTGCGTGCGTGCGCGTGTGGTTCACGATGCAGCACACCTGTCCAGTGTGTCGCGTCGCACTCGACGCGCAAGTCGCCGTCTAGTGTAGTAGTGTGCCTCGACCCACGCACGTCTTAGTGTCCCGAGCACCGAGCGCGAAGCGCAGTCGCTCCTCTCTTATCTATCGATCAATCCTACTGCTCCAAGCGCTACGACGACTGCAGTCCTAGCGCCTTGTCTCGACCAAAGCGCATGTCTAGCTCTCTCAGTCTCACTCTCTCTCACTCGCTCGCTTGCTCTCACTGGCGCACACCTCCAAGCCGCGAAGTACCGTACTGAGGACGCACAAGTGGAAGAAGACGACAGCCGTGTGGTGGCCTTGTCGTCGTCGTCGTCCTGAGTGTCTATCATTTGGCCACATCGGCGCTCTCGTGCGCGTGAGCTGTCGGGTCTAACTACAAACGACTGCGCAGCGCATGCGACAGCGTGTGTGTGTCGTCTACTGTGCTACCTACGACGACGACGACGACTCTTTCTCGTCCTCTTCGTAGTACGACGTGCCGTACGCGAGGAAGAACTCTTCGCGCACCGGCACTTCTTTCCACGTCACGATGTAGAGCTGGTTGAGCGTGATCGGGCTCGTCGTGTCCTGCGGGTTCTCAATGATGCACCCCGGCACGAGGATGCAGTTGTTGTAGAACCCCGACGCGTCCCAGTACACGTCGGCTGGGTACTCGTACACGCGGTCGTTCGGGAAGCCACCAACCGACCCATCGGCGTCGACGAGACCGTCAAACGGCACGAGTCGGTGCCCGTACTGCGTCTGGAACTTCTCGACGTCGCGGATCACGCCGTTCACGACAACAAACGTCTCGCCGAGCTCGCCACAGCGCGCGACTTTGTTGAGTCCATCGTGGTGCTGCTCTTTCGTGATGCGTCGAACGCCAAAGATGCACACGACTGAGAACGCGGGCCACGGGTGGTCGGACAGGTTGAACAGCCCGCGGTTCGCATTCGGGATGCCAGAGATCGCAACGCCGACCGTGCCGTTGTCGTTCGTCTCGCGGTACGTGATGGTACTGAGATCCACTTTCTTGAACAGCAGCTTCGGCGGCTTGGGGATCCGTCGCTTGAGCGCAGCGAGCTCGGCGTCCGTGAGGTCTGCGTGCGACGGCTCGGACGACTCGGCTTCTGTCGACGGCGACGCGTTCTCGAGCTTGCGCTTCTTTCTGTAGGCGAGCATCGTACAGCAGCACAGCACGCAGACGTGTTAGTCGAACGCTCGAGACAGTACGGAGCAAGCACCGGGACGCGTTCGCAGCACGGACGTACTGGCCCTCTTTGCCGAAGAACGCCGAGAGCTTCATCTGTCGCGACATCATGCTCTTCATCGCAGACGAGTACGACTTCTTTGGGTTCTTCGCAGCGACGGCCTTTTGGCAGAGCTTGACAATGTGCACCGACGGGTTCGCGACCATGTGGTGGCGACACCGGTCGCACAGCTCTTTCGCAATCGCGCACAGATCCGACCGCGCACGCACGCGCTTGAGCCCTTGCTGCGCCATTGAGTCGAGCTTGAACACGCGCACCATGTCGCTCACGAGCTTCTCGAGGTCGACCTTGGCTTCGTCTTCTTCGATCGCGCGCGAGATCGCTTCGATCTCTGGGTTCTTTGCAAAGTGGATCGTCTTGAGCCGTCGGATCTTCCCAAACACAAACGCCGACGCGTTCAAGCACTTCTCAGTCTCCATCTTCTTCCAGATGTCGTCCAGTACGGACCGCTCGACGTCCGAGACAGCGCGCTGCGCTGCGTGGTCCACGTCCCACGTACACAGGAACGCTTGCTTGTAGATCTGCAGCGGATCGAGCGCAGTGCGCTTGCGCTTCGACGCACTACTGCTACTGCTGCTCTTGAACGAGTGCTTGAGCAGCAGCGGCATGTGCAGCTTGACGTAGTGGTGGAGAAAGTACTCGCCGCACTTGCGACTGCCTTTGTCTGACGCGTCCCAGTTGTTGAACCGGTAGTACTTTGTATTGAGCGTCAGCACGGTGTCGAGCTCTTCGAGCTCTTGCACAGTCGCGCGCGAGAGGTACACTTCCCACGGCCCCGGCTGGATGCTGTGCGTCTTCATGAACGCGAGCACTTCAGCTGACGCGATCTGCTTCACGGGCGACGTCGACGCATCGGACAGGAGGTTCGCCTCTTTCTCCAGGATCTCAAACGTCTCGTCGATCTGCGCCATGGTCTCGAGGTCTTTCAGCGCACTCGCGTCGCTCGCTTCAGCCTTTGCTGGGTGCGAAAAGTCGAGTCCCCACTTGGTCCAAAAGTCAAACACAGCGCGGATATTTGTCTAGAGGCACAGATCGGCACACACACCGAGCGCAAAACCGGCAGCATACCGGTACGATCCACAGATTGAGCCATTCGCAGTCAGTTCGGGCAGTCACTCAGTGCAGTCATTTCGATGCAGATGCAAGCAGCAGGACGTACGCAGTGCTTCGTGTCGTCTGGCAGCAGCTGGGCGAGTGTGTAGAGCACTTTCCGAAGCGACGCAACGAGGTGCGACTCGTGCATCTTTGCGTTCCGGTCTTTCGGTGGGAAGCCAGCGCGCACGCTCTTGATCACGTCGTGCACGACGTAGATGATGTTCGACTTGGCTTTCGCAGTCTCGAGCGTCGCCATGGTCTCAACGAGCTTTTCGCGAATGCGCTCGTGCAAGTGCTCGTGCCGGACAATGAACTTGGAGCACACCTGCGCCAGGCACACGCCAATCGTCAGTCGTCAGTCGCGCAGTCGACATGCACACTCACACGTCGCAGATGCGCATACCATAGACAGCGACAAGCGTACCTGAATCGCTGACGGCTTTGTATCGAGCTGGTCCAGGAGCAAGTCGAACTCGAGCATTGGGTCGCCAAACGTATTCGAGATCGCCTGCGCAGTCGACACGAGCTCTTGCATGACTTTGTGGCGCTCGTGGAGCTTCTCTTCGAGCTCCGAGTTCACTTCCGACACGATGAAGCCAATCACGACGCCGTCGCGGTCAGTACAGAGCGACTTGATCGAGTCTTCGCTCGCACCTGCTCCATCGTCGCGATGTCATAGACGACAGACAGGCACAGACAGACAGACGCATCAGTCCAAACGGCCGCACGCATATGCACAGTAGCAGTGGCGCGCAAGCAAACGCACCGCTCTTGCGCAGTCGATGCAAGCACTTGAGCCCGCGGAGCGACGTCGGGACGATGAGGTAGAGCGTGAAGTTGAACGTCGAGGCGCCAAACTGCACGCACAGTGCGCACTCGTGCTTCTTCATGTACATCTTCATCTCTTCGCAGTTCTTCGCAAAGAACTTGCAGAAGAAGCCTTTGTGCGGAATCGCAGTGAGCTTCGCTTTGGTGCTCACGACGAGCTTGCGCGGGAAGTCGCGCAGCAGCACGCGCTTCTCGGCTGGCAAGCGACCAACGAGTCCGATCGAGTGTCCCTGGAACTTGACATCGAGGTTCCAATTGTCCCCCATGCTGTCGATGCGTCTGTGTGTCTGCGTGTGTGCAGGCGTGTGCGTGGGTGTGGCTGTGGCAGTGCACGCGCTTGGTGCTGCTGCTGCTGGTCGGATGGATGGATGGATGGATGGATGAGTGGGTGGTGTCGAGCTGCTGCTGCTGCGTTGCGTCGCGTCGATTGCTGCGAAAACCAGAGAGCGCGCGCGCACAGGAGACTAGCAGTCGACGGGTGGAGGAGGAGGAGACGCACGAGCGCACGCGTGGGAGGCACAGCGCTGGTTGCTAGGAGGAGACACCGACTGCTCTGCTGCGCTCGCTCGCTCGTCGTGTGGCTCGTTCCCAGTTCGCGGGCTTTTGGTGAAAACCTTCGGTCGTTGACTGAAGCTCAATAGTGATAAAAAGCCGGTGACGCGACTCTCCCTCTGTCCTAGCCGCGCACGAACTAGCTTTTACAGCAGTTTGCGCCGTTTGTATTGCATCGAGATATGTATTCCGCACTAATAGTGGCGAATGCTCGCTTCACGCTGAGCATACAACCAGCAAGCTGCAGCAAACTGCAAACAGGACACTTTCGTTTTCGTCGCTTTGTTCGAGACGCTTCGTTCACAACATCGACATCAACTTCGACATCGAGGAACGAGAGCATGGCGCGCAGCAATGGCATGGCGGTCGCACGTCGTCGCCTCGTTACGCAGTCGACGGCGCAGACGAGATGCCGCGAATGAGTCCTTCCGCGGTGCCCATGAGGTTCACCGGCGACTTGCCGTCCGTGATGAGGTATCCGTTGAGTCCGAGCGCTTCGAGCATCTTCACTTGCGTCTCGGGACCGACGCGCGCCATCTCCACGAGCGTCTCTTTCCCAACGCTTCCGACCATTTGCTGGAACTTGTCGGCTTCGATCGCCATGAGCTCGCGCTTCTTGCTGACCTCGATCTCCGCGAGCTGCTTTGCGTGCGCAACGCTCAGCTCCTGCTCTTCGCGCATGCGCCGGAGCTTCGCGTCGTGCTCAATGCGACTCGCTTGCGCACGCAGCTCGGCTTGCCGCACCGCAGCGAGCCCTTCGATCTCGGCAGCTTGCGCCGCTGCTTTCGCTTTCCCGACCGCGGCGCCTTCCGCTTCGACTGCAGCGCACTCGGCTGTGAGCTGCACGAGGTTCTTCCGCGCCTCCTCTGCGTGCGACTGGTTCTCGAGCTGCTGCTTGAGCAGCGCGCCTTTGGCCTCCTCCTCCTCTTGCTGCGCCTGCGACTTGGCGCGCGCTTCCTGCGACTTGGTCGTGATCTCGATCGCGAGCTGCACAGACTTCTGCAAGCTCTCGCGCGTAAGCTGGTCGACGGGCTCTGCGGACTGGACGTCGACGTTCGTGATGCAGAGGCGGTTCGCGTCAAACAGCAGCGCGTCGCGGAGCTTCCCAGCGCTGTCGACGCCAAAGATCGCGGTCCGGATGATCTTGGCGCTGTGCTTGTGGAAGTGGTCGAAGCTCTCGATCGCAACGGCGCCGCGAATGCGCGACGCCAGGGTCTTGCACGCGTCGCCGACAAAGTCTTTCACGTTGAACACCTTCGTCGCTTCGTCGCGGTCCTGCGGGTTCACTTTGAAGTGCCAGTTGTACGCGATCGTGAGCGAGAGCCGCGCGTGGTCGGACGTCTCGACGATGATCTGCGAGCACGAGCGACGGCGCGTGCATGAGTGACTATGTATGGGTAATGGCTCCAGCCAGGAGCGTGAGAGACAGACAGGGACAGAGAGAGAGACTGTACCTGGTCCCGCATGAAGTCTGGACCGAGCTGGAGACAGAGCGTGCGAATGACGTTTGGCTGCTTCGGGACGCCGCCAGCGAGCCGGAGCTCCGTGAACTGCTCCTCCGGGTCGAGCATCACGAGCGTCGGACCAAACATAATGCGCGACGACGTCGTCTTGTAGTCGTACACTTGGATCGCAGCGTTGTGCGGGACTTCGAACGTCACGACGCGCGTCGGGTCGCGCGTGCGCTGCTTCTGCTGCGCGCGGCCGCGCTGGAGCGAGATAGCGACCTGCCCTGTGATCCACGTCGACGGCGTCGCAGTCGGGTCCGAGACGTACGCTGAGCCAGCCGACTGCGAGTACAAGAGCTCTTCGACTTCCGGCGACAGGTGCTTCGCCCAGAGCTCCTCAGTCGGCTGGAGCATGTACGTCTGACCTTTCACCGCACGCACGTGGCCAGTCTTCTTGTCGCGCACGTACACGCCTTCGTTCGTGTCGAGCGGAATGGCTTTGCGCACTTCGAGCACTTGGACCTGGATCGGCGGGATGTACTCGCGCGGACCGTGAACCATCCAGCGCTCGCCGGCTTCGCGCTTGATCGCCTTCGCGTCATCTGTGCTGCTGTTGTTGTTGTTGTTGCTGCTGCTGCTAGTACTCGCGCCAGTGCTGGCGCTACTGTCAGCCGGCTCGAGGAACGACTCGGTCGCTTGGAGCAGCACGGCTTCGTCGTCTGCGAGGATGCAGACGTCTTCGATCTTGCCGTTCTCGAGCTGCTCGCCCGGCAAGAGGAAGAACGACGTCTCGCCTTTGCGGAGCTGCCGCGTCCCGCGCTTCTGAACGCCGTTCACGACCGGGTCGACGATCACGCAGTACTGTCGGTTCGTGAGCGTGACGATCGGGACGCTGCCGACGATCGCTTCGTGCACGTCTTGGACGTGCGTCTCAGCAATGTCCGCAGTCACGAGCCACTCTTCACCGGCGCGGCGCTGCACGCCGTAGACGTCTTTGAACGTCCGGAGCGCGATCAAGTGGAGCGCTGTCTTGTCGGTCAAGATGTGCGCTGCGACCGTCTCAACGAGCACTTCATCGATCTGCGGGAGGTACGCGCCAGGCGTGCGCACGAGCCACTCTTCGCCCGCGTCGCGCTCGATCCCGAGCGAGTCCTTGCACTTCTTCTCAGCCCGGAACTTGATCGCGTGGTTCTTCTTGATGATGATCGCGCGGACTTCTGCGACGATCTCCTCCTCGACACGTGGGTAGTACGTCGCTGGGCCGACAAAGAGCCACTCGTCGCCTGCGACGTACTGATCAACGCGACGCGTGACACGAATGCGCAGCGCAGTGTCGACTGGCACAACGCGCAAGCGCTTGATGCCGCCGACTTGGACTTCGCCCGGGTAGAGCGGGAACGGGTCTGAGAACTTGTCGTGGATGCGGATCTCAAACTCGCCGTGCTGGAGCTTTGCTTGGTGGAACGCATCGCGCACGATCTCGCCCTCTGGCGTCCGCACCACAGGGTTCCGGATCTCGACGTAGTGCTGGGCGGGCAAGACGATCATGTCTTTCACCTCAGTCACGACGTGCTCGTGCTCCTGGCGCGTGTACGTGAGCGGTCCTGCGAGCACGCGCGAGACGTTCGAGTTCGTGTCGAGCACGTGCACGTACTTGTACGGCGGCAAGCGGATCACGCGCGGACCGCCAGTCGTGTGGTCGTCAGCAGTAGGCATCGTGGATCGATGAAGTGGTGGAAGGCGAGGCGAGGTAGTGGTGCTGGATGCAAAGCTGGTGCTGGAGCTGCTGGTGAGGCAGCGGATTCACAAGTGAGCTGCTGCCGCGGCGGCGGCCGAGAGAGCGATGTGTGTCAGTGCTGGCCGCGTTGAAGACAAAATGAACCCAGCGAGCCTAGTCTAGCGTTCACCCTCAAAACAGGGCACAATGCTCTCGATTAGAGGGGTTGATCCTTCAATCAGGTTCAAAAGCAGCAAGTATAGTGTGTGTACACTATTATGTTCGTGCGACACCGACAATGTCGCATCACAACAGATGGGTACATCGCGAAGCGGTGCACGACATCGGACCAGACCAGGTGCATGTTGCACCAGCACTCGCTAGCTCCCGGGGACATGTTTTCGTTCGTGCGCTACTCCAGGCGCATGCTCATGCGAGCATGTTCTCGCTCGCTGCCACCTGCATCTTGCGCGCGTGCGTGCGTGCGCGCGAAGCCACGCTGCTTGTCGCACACACGCCCCATCGCTGCTGCTGTCGCGACGTTCATGTGCTGATCGTTCCAGCGATGCGAGCTCGATGCAGAGGAGCTGTCCTATACGCAGCTGCGGCTCGTGCTCTCGAGGACGCGCTTGCTCACTCGAGGCCCTCGACTGCCAGCTGCTGCTGCTGCTCGGCCGATGCGTCCACGTTGTGTCCCAGCTCGGAGCTCAGGGTCGCGAGGAATGCGCTCCAGCGCGCGTCGCTCCTGAGCAACTCGCTCGCGCGCTTGTCTCGTCGTGCGTTGCTGCTACTTTTTGCTGGCGACGCAGTGAATGTCTCGACTTGGGTTGACAACGAGTTAGACGAGAGCGTCGTTGTCGCGGCTGTTGCTCGGTGCTGGGACTTCCACTTGCCTGGACCAACGCGGACCCAGACACCAGTGCCTCCATCGCCATCCAAGCGATCTTGCAGCAAGCGCTTTAAGCCACCTGCTGCGCTATCAGCTGCGAGCGCACCTCCACTCATGTGCAGCTCGCTTGTCTCGCGCTGCGACGACTGTGGAGTGTCTGTAGTCACGTGGACTTTTGTTCGCGATACACGGTGCTGGATGATGCTGACGATGTTCACGACCTCGTCGGTGATATACTGGAAACTTGGAAGTCGTAGTGACCGAGCTGGGCTGCTGCGGACCTGCTGCTGCTGCTGAGGTTGCTCGTTTCTTCTTCTTTGAGCGGAACTTGCTGATCGCAGCCACTTCGTCCTGCTCCTTCCTCGCAACCACGTGGACCAGGAGCTCGCGGCGCTCATCGACTGCAAGCACAACAACGAGTCGAGTGCGGGTGGGTCAGTGTCCTTGAGCGAGAAGAGAGCGAGCATTGTACCAAATGTGTCATCTCGCTGTCGCAAGCTTTGGACGGGACTCGAGACGCACCGAGTCGCTGCTGGAGCGCGTCAAGCATGATCGCGTGTGTCGTTGACGACTCTTTCATCGCCATCTCGAGTGCCGAGTTGCTCGTGTAGCAGTCCTGAGAGCACCACACGCTGCGCATGAGTCGAAGCAATACAGCAGCGATAGACTAGCTTGATCAGCGAGTCACACGCGTGAGAGAGAACCTTCAGAACAGACGCATTGTGAAACAGCAAGAGTCGCAGCATGCGCAAGCTCGCGTGCTCGACTGCCCATCGCAGTGCCGAGTAGCCCGAGCGGTCGATCAGACCAGGCGATGCGCCGCGCTCGAGCAGGAACTTGATCGTGCGCATGCGCTTCTTCCGACACGCTGAGATCAGTGCGCTCTCTCGAAGCTGCGAGCGAGTGCGAGTGGTGGTGTGAGGGAACGACATGCGAGTCAAGACAGCGCACAGGTAGACACTTGGACGCACGTTCGTGAGTGCGTTGATGTTCGCTTTGTACTTGAGGAGCATCCAGAGGAGCACGATGCTCCCACGCTGTTGCCATGCATCTCCAGTGAGTTCGATTGGTCTCGCCCGCTTCAGTAGCACAGCACACCTACGACAAGAAGAACTTCAGACCTTGGCAGCGTACACGATCGGCGGGATGCCCTGCTTGCACACCAGTATGCAGCCACGCGTGTTTAGGATTCCGGACATCCAGCGATCGCACAGACTCAAGACAAGGTGCAGAGCTCGCACCTGGTTGTCTCGTGCGTTCACGTCGTAGCACCCAGCGTCGAGCATTGTCCTACAAGCGAACGCAGGCAGCGACGAGAGCACGTTGAGACATCGCTGCTCGCCGTCTCGTGACTCGCAAGGCCTCGAGCTCATGCCCATCGCTTGCATCCACGCGCACCACAAGAACCACAGATCCGAGACGTAGAGACGGCGGCACTGGTGCTTCTGGAACTGCATCGCCAAGAGGTGGAGATCATAATCAAACGCGTCTTCCTCTTCGTCACTGTCGCTGGCATCATCGTCTCTGCGCGCCATTGTGCGTCTTCGAGTCAGAGACGTCGAGTCGGCGGCAGTCGACAGTCGACACCCAAGTCAACATCACCAAGATTAGCAAGAGCGTGTACTTTGATTCTGCATATGCAGACTCGAGGGCGGCCGGTCTTCGGTCGCGCCTGGCGGCGCGCGTCCGACAGCTTCGACTACAGCGAGGAACGACAGCTTCGTTCCTATCTCCAATGCTCCTACTTCCCACGGCTTCAAGGCTCTCTCTCTCTCTCGCACGAGCACAGTCTGGCTCCTGCGACTCGCAAGCACCAGAACAAGCCACTGGCACTACTGCTGCTCATCGAGAGGCTATGTGCGCGAGCTCTGCTTTGAAGCGACCACACAGCGCCACAACGAGAGTCAGGGACAAGTAGTCCGTCAGACCATGTTGGTTGACGTTCACAACGCCAACCAGAGCACTCAACGTACGCACCTCTCGGTCGTCTTTTGTCGTTCGTCCATCGTCCGAGCGCACGCGCTTGAGTGGCGGCTGCGCACTCCCCTCTCCCTGTTTCGCACCGTCGCGTGGCTCGTCCTCCACTGCGTCGTTGCTAGCGCTGCTGCTCTTGGCCGTTGCTGTTGCTGTCTCTGTGTCTCTAGCAGCAGCAGCAACACCACTCGCTGCAGTCGGCGACTCGGTCGGCTCCTTCGCGTCTGGGATGTTCAAAATGCCTTTGACGATCGCACCAGCACCGCTGATCGCCAAGTCCAAGTGCTCGACGCGCGACTTCATCGCCGTGCGCATCGTGCGCCAGCAGTGCATCGTGTCCTTGTCCGGCCAGTACTCCTCTTCAATGCCGTTCTCCGGGTCCCACGCCTCTGTGAACCGCTCCATGTACGTCGCGAGCGGCACCTCCGACGCTACCGAGAGCACGAGAGACATACCCAACGACAGTGTGAGCTATTCTGCTCTAGCGTCATACCCATACACACACAGCTAGATAGACAGATAGACAGATAGACTGACGTACCGCGCTCGCTGCCTTTGATCTTCGCCAAGAGCTCCGACGGCTTTGCGCTCTCGGTCAAGATCTGCTCCATGAGCGACGACGCGTCCTTGTCGGCTGCACCGCGCACGCGCTTCACGAGCATTGGCCGCGCGCCAAGTGCGCCAGCGTCGCCAAGACGCGGCTTGGCTTGCGGCTTCTTCTTTGGCGACGACGACCCTGCTGCTGCATACTTTTCGTACGGCGGACACTTCTCTTGCTTCCACTTGGTCCAGTTGCGCTCGCGCTCGAGCACGCGCGCGACGAGGTCGCTAAAGCCTTCGCTGTCCGACGGCGTCTGCTCCAAAAGCTTCGCCACGCGCGCGTGCATCTCGGCGACCTTTGCCTTTGGCGTCGTCGCGTCCGCTGGGACCTTTGCTTTCGCCAAGTAGTGGAACAGAATGAGGAACTGCGTGAGCATGCACTCGCGCAGGATCGGGTCGCGGAGCTGGAGCCGAAAGAGCCGGCTGTTCGTGAGGTACTTGGGCTGGAAGAAGTGGTCTTGCGATGCGTCGCGCTCGCTTGGCGCAGCAGTCGCAGTGGCGCTGTTGAGCAAGTCGCGCGTGCGTTCGAGGTCGTCGCTCGAGAACGCGTTGCCTTCAAACGCAGCGAGCACGACGCTCAGCTCGTCAAACTAGATGGACGCACCAGGGATAGCGAGAGCGCGCGCGCAGTGTGAGCGAGTGCGAGGAGCGGTGAGGCAGCAACTCGTACAGAGCAAGAGAGTGAGACGTACAAACTTTTCCCAGTTCGCAGCGCTCTGGACCGCGAGGTCGTGCTCGCGGAAGTAGCGCTGGAGGTCCCAGAACGTGCGGTAGAGGTTGTAGTCGATCGGTCCCGCGTCGGCGCCGTGCTCGTGCGGCTCGAGCTGCAAAGACACACACACACACACACGCGTACGTCCGCAGCATGAGTCCTCGTGCGCTACTCCATACACGACGCATCAGACGCAGGTGCTAGGCGTACTTCGAGCGCCGGGAGTGCGTCGGCGACTGCAGCCGAGTCGATCGCCTCGGCGGTCTCAAACTCGTCCTGGTCCTCGAACGCTGTCACGTTCGAGACGTTTGGCTGTGCGTGCGGAGGGGGGCGTCAGCATATACAGAGACGGTAGCGTGAGTCCAGTGGTCCGTTGGTCTGTACGAGACCAGAGCCCTAGGATGCTGGCATACGCACCTTGCCCATGAGGTTCACGGCCGAGCGCTCCGAGAGCGCAAACGTGAACGAGAGGAAGACGAGGATCTTGCCGCAGAAGACGCTGTTGTACGTCTTGGACAGGCGCCGCAGCAGCGCATTGCACATCTTGAGCAGACACAACGACGCCTTCGTCGTGCGTCCAGCCGCTGGGATAAAGTCCGACTAGACATGGCATCCGTCCGTCAGTCAGGCAAGCGCTACGAGATGGTAGCGCAGTCGACGCGAGCGAGCGACAGAACGGACCGTCGTGAGCTTCTCTTTACGGGACTCGAGGAGCGTCCAGAGCTTCTCGCAGTTGCTGATCGTCTGGCCGTCCATGAGGTCTTCGAGCACTTTGTACGGCGCGCTGTTGATCAGGAGCTTCTTCCCGACGCCTGCGATGCAGAGGTCGAGTAGCGCTGGCACGCCGACGCTGCTCAGCGTCGCGCCCGGTGTCTTGAGCAGCGCCCACGACAGCTTCTCGACCACGCGCTGGACTGCGACGTCGAGGATGTTGTGCGCAAACTCCACGGGCCTGTCGGCTTTGATGTGGCGCGTCTCGAGCTGCGCGAGCACGTCTGTGTACAGCTCCGTGAGCTTCTCGAGCGCATGGTCGCGTCGAAAGAAGCCCTGGATCGCAGACTGCGTGACGCCAGGCACAACAAGTGAGCGAGCCAGAGGCGGATGGCAATGGATGGAAGCGACCGACCAAGACAACGACAACAGTGAGTGAGTCGATGCTATGAGCGAAGCATGCGCGCACGACGCTGCGTGCATCATCAACGCATACCAGGAGTCGCAAGCGAGCGCTTGCGACGCACAAGACGGACGCACCTCGGCGTGCGCAGTGAGTTCGAGCGCCATCGCTGCTACTGCTGGAACTGTTTGAGGCCGGCTGTCGGTCGCTTTGGGGAAGCTAGTGATATAACCAAGATCGACACGTTGTTTATATCACTATTGATGGATGTACTGTGACTTCCTCACACCAACCGACTGACTGAACTGGCTGTCGTGACGCTGCGCTTGCCGATGATCGTACGCAGCGCGAAGCGCAGCAGCACGCAAACGCCACGGGCCATCGCGAGTTTGGCGAGACGCGACCAGCCTCGAGACAGTAG